>JAVCKT010020645.1:17655-29766 GCA_032273925.1 Rhynchotus rufescens | reverse complement strand
TTGTCAGCTTCAAGAAATGATTACCTGTGGTGAGCATTTGATGATGTGATACCTTGATTAAGAAAACACCATTATTAACTTATTGGTTTACTGATTCAGTTTCCATTGTGACCTTGATCACTTCTTGATTTATTAATAAATAATTCAAAAGTAAGTGTGTTTACTAATAAAGTTTATTAGTGTGTTCATTTACTTTTAATGTTTGCTTGTTTGCTCTTTCTAATAAGACTCTTAATGCCTGCAGTTACCTCAGTTTGTTTGTTCTGATTAGAATTTAAGTCTAAAACTCCACGGAATAACTACTGACTTACCTGGGAGCTGCTTGGCTCTCTCTAATTAAAACCTTAATCCTTCATGCATACTTAAACACACAAAAAATAAACATACAGAATAATCTTAACAGAGGACACTCCTTCCTGATTAGATCTCTGTGTGACAAGTTTCAACCTAAAGATGTATTTACAGTTGAGTTTTATAAATTTTAGGAATGCCTTTGCAGACCATTTCCCAGATCAATTGAAATATCCAAGGATACTTCCAGACATTATATATACTTAGCGTTATATAAGAGCTGCACTGTTATATAATCCTTACCATTCTGTGATGCTCTTGTGTGCTCTAATTACCGAGGTCTCTATATCGATTGGATGGTATCTCATCCCTCGTAACTCCATGGCTTCATCTAATGCACCCACAACATAAAGTGCATCATGGCGCTCTAGTTGCAAGGAAAAAGAAATGATGATTTTATTCTTCAGGATATTACATTAAAAACATATATGAATAAATAAATAGAATACATACAGCATGTATAAATTACTCTTATATTTTGGAAACCCCAAAGCATTTTCAAAATGAATATTCTGCATTACTGCAATGCAATGAACAGCAGAAAGCAAAAGACAGAAACACAAACCAATATTCTGATCTGAAGAAGAGAAAGACAGATGCCTTTATCAAAAGACAGGACATATTCCTGTTTTTGTTAAGAACGGATGTGAACAGACTGCTCTCCACTTTTCAAGGCTCCCTAAGCAGCCAGCAGATTCCCTCTTTTGTTTCCCTCTCCTTCTTTTCAAGCAGAAAGGAGAGACCTGACCCCAGCACTACAAAATATCCACTTGCAATAGTTTCAAGAATTTCAACAGCGATGCTTAAGGCCACAAAGGTGTTTATCTATAAACTAGAAATAAATACTCTGTATTAGATGTCAATGTGCTCATTAAGTCAAAGAGCAAGCTAGAAGAACAATTCTGTTAGAGTATGTAGAGTCTCCTTCTCTGGAGGTCTCCAAACCCGCCTGGATGCCGCCCTGTGCCCCGTGCTCTGGGTGTCCCTGCTGGAGCAGGGGGGCTAGACTGGATGATCTCTAGAGGCCCCTTCCAATCTCAACTATTCTGTGATTCTGTGTGAATTCCTATTGACTTAAGAAACAAATGAGGCTGAAATTAAACTTTTTAAAAGAAACTAAGCCAAAAATGAATAACTTTATGTCATCCATGAAGGAAACAATATTTGCTAAAAGACAAGGAGCAGATAGCAAGGAGTTTACATTCATTTGGGTCGCTGCATGGTGCTAATGCAGTGGCAAGACTACCTCAACCCACCCATGTAGGAAAGAGAATTTTCTCCAGAGGAAACTAAAACAGGAGGACAACAGAGGCTTGGCAGCAATTTGCCAGGGGAAGGTTTAAGCCATTTGGATGCTGAAGTTGTAATATCCTCAGGGAACCCTGTGTTTTCCCAAGGCTGGGTTATCATTATGGGATGAGAAAAGCCTACACAACTGAAATTAAATCTCTTCAGGAAGGTGTTAACAAAAGGACATAGGCAGCAGTTGTAATCCGGATTAATTACTAAAATGCTCTTGGAATTGATGAATTCGCTCCGTGGCTGAGTAGCTGCTATTCTAATTGCACCGACACGGTGGCTCTGGGCTCCGCTAAGACTCCCCGAGCGGCTGCAGCATCGCGGGAAACGATGCTCTGCCGGCAGCCCCGGCTGCCCCTCCGCCAGGCACTGCCCACGACACCGTGTCCTTCACCGCAGCCTCTTCCCACGGGGAGACTCCCTTTTCCCTGCCTGGCAGCCCTTGTTTGCTCACACGTGTATGCAGGATAAGGGATGCAACAAAAACAAAGAGCCTTGTCCTGCAGTCACCATCCCTCGACAGAAAACCAAACGCTCCGCGGCTTCTTTTGCAGCCTCCTGCCTGTATTAAATGTCAGTAACCTTCCATGACAGAGCAATTCAAGAAATGGACAGCTTCTAGAGACAGGAATTATCCAAGAAGGCAGCATTCACAGGAAGGGCAGGGCTTAGACACACAACAAGGCTGTTTGCATACATACGAATGCATTCCTGCAGATCTGGCAGCAAGAAAGAAAGAAACTAAGATGTTCTTTTTTAAAAAATCCATATTTTTCAAGCTTAAACTCCAGGTGTATTAGCAGTGCCAAAAAAAGACTGCTTGAGGGGATCTATAGTATAGATATATAGAAAATAGGAAAGCAACTGAGAGTTTCAGCAGGTAAAACCTACCCATTGGTTTTGTTTCGGACTGTTGCAACAACAGGATTTTGGGAGATGTACAGGTTTTGCAGCGTGAACGTGTCTGAGAGTGCAGGACGAGAGAGACAATGTGGTGGCCTCAAGACAAACCATGACTTTGCTAAAACCACCCAAATTCTGTGCCCAGGCCCTGGGGGATGGCAGGAAACCTCTTACCTCCATTTGCATCTGTAAGTTCTGTTCTCCTCAGGAAGCCCAGATAGCCAGTTCGAGCCCAAATAGTCTGTGTGTCTCCAAAGCTGAGTCTTGAATTAAAATGATCTGATTGCAAAGACTCATCTCCATATATGGTAAAATACCCACTGGCGTTGTGAGTGCTGTGAACCCATATCTAAGTTAAAAGCAATTATACTGGTATTAATTAAAGTAGCTTTCCAGAATGAAGCATTATTGAAAATTCTTGATGCAAATATTTCTAGTCACAGTAGATAACACTATAATGCCTTCTGACACTGGTTTGGAAATAGGAACTGACCCAGTTTCAGGCACAAGTGTGACCCAAACGTTACCCCTCGGAAGTCAGAGCGCAGATCAGGGAGCTGCTTCTCGGATGGGGCCACCAGCTCCAACATCCCCTGCAAGCAGCAGCTCCTCCTTTGGCCTGGGGCTGCCCTAAGGCCACAGAGACTCCTCAGACCAGGCCAGCTCCAAGGGCTGCTTCAGGCATGGCCATTTCCAGAAAAGCCCACCGCAGTCTTTGCCCCACTCTAGGATCAATGCATCTGCCCCAGCAGATCATCACCAGCCAGAGAGATCCCTTCTCCGGCAGCAGGGGTGGTGGGGTTGTTTACAGCATGACAATTAGGGGGAAATTACTTCATGGGGGAGTCTGGGGAACGTTCACTGATAGGGAAGGTTTCATTTCATCTAATTTAAGGCATCATGGGAACATTTTCCATTTCATAGTGATGAAAACTTACAAATAAATCTCACAGATCAGACTGCAATTTTAATTATGACTAAGCAAATTCTTTATTTTGTTGTTTAGGTCTTTAATTGTTCACTGAGAACAAACATTTTAAGTTTTTTTTTCCCTCTCTCTCTTGAAACATAAAATAAATTGGCAAAATAGATAGCCTTGCTCATCTCAGTTAATGAGAATGCTTTTGGGCATTGAAGCACAATAATTATAAAGAGAAGAACATTAGAACCCCATCTAGCTGAAATTACACTAATCAATATAGTTACTTTTTCATGTAAGGTTTCATCAGAATTAGTCAAGCATCAACTAAAAAATGTAGTTGAATAAAGCAGATGATTTTTTTTCAAACTTTACATAAACTTGAGTTATTATCAGTATTGAGTGTGTTAATAAAAATATTAATAGTGATATAAATATCTTGCTTACTGTAAGCTTCATACATTCTAATGGTCTGTATTACTTAAAATTTTCTTAACCTGGCATTTCATAATACATGTTATGGGAAACATACATACATTAGACATACATGAGAATGGCTTTAGCCCAGCAATTCAGTTCAGTTTAGTGCCTATAAAGGCAAGTTTTCAGGACTCACCTCACCAAGGTGAGAATCTCCTAAGGGTCCCTTTGTTTCTGGATTAGCAATAATGATACGTACTCCTGGGAGGATCTGTTGGAGGGAAGAGGGAGATAGTGAGAAAGCAAATCATATCTATTCATGCCATTGCATGCTGATTCTTCTTCCTCCCAAGCCTTCATAAGGAACTAGCAGATATCCTTATAAAGTTAAAATACATATATAAAAAAATGTAAGTAGCCAGTAAATGTAATAAATTTTGAGATATTTGGGAAATGCTACAAAAGCTCTTTGTAAAAGGTGTTTATCATTAAAAAATCCCTAAAAATCAGCTACACTAGAAAAACACTACCTGAAGATTTCAAGTCTTTCCACCAGTATGTAAAAGAAGAAATGATTTACAGAGAAACTCCTACCCACGTGAAACTTTGGCTGCAAACAAAGAGCCAAGAACACCATGGAATCTTTTAAGAAGTTGGCTCTTGCCAGTGACTTTATGCACTGGCTGTACAGTCACTGCAGAGGTGGGCAGATGTAAACCCTGGAGTGGAAAAGGGAGCATCCTCTGCCCATCTGTTTGCAGAGATGAAATTGGGAAGCTGCGGATAAATATTCATGGTGTCAAGGGCTGTCACTATCTTGGTGGCTTGGTCTTGGTGCAGCAGCTGTGGGACCTCCTCGTCCCAAAGGCAGAGCATGGTCAGCAGTGACAATCCATCACCGGCCCATGGGCACGTGGATGGATAGTGGCAGAGCTGAGAGAACCTCCTGGGTTCTGAGGGCCCATCCATGGTCCTCATGACCCACACCAGAAAGATGTTGCCCTCCAAAACATCCCCTCTGCAGGTGGTCAGCACTTGTGAGTAAAAGATTGGTGATCTCAGTCCAATTATCAATGGAGGAGCATGGATGGAGGCATGGATAAGGCACAGATGGATAAAACTGCCTTTACTCATGCTGCATGTGTTTTTCTTTCCAAGAGTGAGGTGAGGAGGATGAAATTCCTTCTTACTGGTGAAAATGAGTCCTGCTTAAGAGAAGGAGGCATGGAGAGCTTCTCAGACAGCACCCATAAATGAGTGCTACTGCCAACATGCTGGCATGCCACACCAGGGAAGAAGACAGGTCTTCAGTCTGAATGACTGATAAAGCCTTTCTGAGCACCACCTTGACTTCAGAAATGAGCACAAATGGAAATTTACAGGAAATATTTGCTATAAAAGATGCGTTCAAATCCTCTTTCAGTACTTACTTTTCCTGATTCCATTAGGGGCAAACTATGTGGAGATCCTCTTTCTACTAAACGAACTCTGTAAGACATATGTAAAAAGAATATGCATAATATGTGTTTGCATTTATTTGCTTTTTATTAACATTTATTTCTAAAAGGAAAGGTTAATAGTTGCAGAGCTGAATGTTATTTTTGGAACAGATGAAGCTTATATCCTGTAGAACATAATCAGGCCCTGTATTTAATCTTAGTCAAGACTTATGGCTGGGAAAATAATGAAGAAAAGATGTGTGTGAACATTTTCTTGAATATTAAATTCTTCAGATGTATTTGCTGCTCTTTATTTATTTTTGATAGACTTTGTAAAGTGAAGTCCATGCACAAATTTATTCACAACAAAAGGGATTTCAAAATCCTGATTTCCCACCAGAACATTATAAATGTCAGGGGAAAGAAACACGAGCTTGGGAGCTGAGTGAGCAACCGCATTCCATGAGTAGCTAATAGTTAAAATGAAAATCCTATCTACATAACCAGCTTGAAATCTGCATTTGCAACATTTAAATATTTTCAGGGGACAGTCCTTCATAAACAATTCACTCAGCCAAATGCTGAAATGAAAAATGTGATTATTATCGGTGTGAGATGCCTGCTCGGAGGGCGAATTTTTGGTCCTTTCCTTTCTTTTGCAAAATACTCATTCTCCCACTAAAGGAACAGAAATGGCAGCTCTGCTTCAGTGGCACCAGGGTCTGGAAGGAATTTCCTCATTCAACCTTTGAAAATAGTCATCTGGCTGGAATGAGAGAGCCTGGAAAGTCCTAAAGATCTGATGAGCTCAGCTAATAGTAGCTGAACAAAACTGGCAACACGTAGCTGTACCCTAAGCAAGACAACTTGAAAGATCTGACAACCCATGCACACCTTAAACCACCCACTACCAGTGTATTTTCATAATCAACCTAAATCAGCCTAAATCTGTTCTCCCGTCACTCTTCTTACCCCTTTGCTGTGCATGGAAGAGCTTCCTCATGGCCAACGCAGAGCTCCTCTGCAGGCCCTGCTCTTGCAGGGCTCTTCAAATGGCACAGCAAATCATAGGCATTTAAGAGGACGCAATAAAGGCTTCAAAAAACAAGTCCACGCATACTGAAAATAGTAACTATTGCAAAATCAGTTGTGTAACACCCGTGTTTCCACCTTTTATATATTTTTGTTCTATAAAATTCATATTGGTGTAGAAATAGAAGATGTGTTTAGTAGAGCTCTTTGAAACAACTGCCGTTAGTGACCTTTGCTGCAGAGAAGCATCTCTCCTCTGCAGAGCAATTATTCATCATCTAGAACACTTGGTATCTCTTTTAAAAGCCAGACCCAATTTCCTATTTACAAACGTTTGCCAAATATATTTAGTTGTAAAGAAAAAGGGACAATTTCGAAAGCTCAGTCAATGACTAGCGCATGATGGTGCAACAGAGGACAGGAAATACTTTGACTGGGAGATGCAAGTTAAAAATAATTCTGTGTTTCTAACAGTAGCAAATAGTTCCTGTGGCAGCAGAGGGGTACATCAGAGCCTCTTTCCCCTTACTCGAACGTGCCTCAATGAAGCGTTGCTGAATTCCAAGTCTAGCAGAAATTACATAAAATACAGCTACACATTTTAACAGTCAAAGAAGTGACTACTGGAAATGAGTAACTTTCATAAATGTGAGCCCCTCTCTTCTCATCAGCATCTGCACCTCCCACCTTGTCAATATTACCAGCATATTTCTCTAGTTCTTTCCCCCATCTCTTTCCTCCCAGTGTGGCTGATTTTTGAGCACATGATAATCCAGAAGGTGCAATTTCTCAGTTTCTGATTCTGTGAAAATTCTTCTCCCACTATGTGCTTTCCTCCTTACTCCCTACAGAACTGCTACCCCAGGATACTAAAAATACATTAAATTTCTTTAGGTTTTTCTGCCGTGTTAGTGCTCAAACCTGTGGACTCCATTTAAAAGATGTTTCAGCCTGTTCCCTCAAAGCTCACAATACATTTGGGAACATGCTGTTAAACCTCTAGCAATTCTGAAATGACAAAGAAAAGAAAGATATTTTCCACAGAAGAGATTTTAAAAAATAGAGGCACAACATCAGATTCTGATATTACCAGCTCCTATGTGCATACTTAATTTTAAGTGTGTAATAGCCTTATTAGCCCTACTGGGACTATTTCTGTGAATAAATTATGGACATTATGCAATAATTTTTAAAATAAATTTTACCAGTGCCTCATCACAAAATGATTCAATCGTTCCCATTCCTCTCCCAGGAGATTCACATTTTCCCACTGACAAACGCAAGGAGCACCGTGAGTGATGGAAACCTCCCTCCTCGCCGCTCCAGCGCGCAGCATCCTTGGCAGGTCCACGGCGAGGGCAGCGCGGGGCTCCCCAGGGCCCTGCAAAATGCAGCGATGCCCGGGAGGCTGGTGAAGAAACCCAGGGCTCCTCGAGCCTTCTTGGGGCCATATGGGCAAATATGGTTTTGCACTTCATAAGGCACCAGGGCACGTCCTCCTTCCACGCTCTCCGTTGGGAGACCAAGTTGATACTACACCGTTATAAGGCCAGCAGCAATGATGGTATGGAGCAAACCTGCAGCACTTGGATGCAGTCTAATGTAGGGCAGGTCAATTTGTAGGATTTTCTGCACTGATTCCTAACGATTAATCTTGCTTCTTAGAAAAGGCTCTGGCTGGAGCTGCACAGTTCAGAGAGCTGCCCACACTCCAGGCCTGGGTAAAGGGAGCTGGTAGGAAACGTTGCTACGACACAACATTCTTGTTAAGATTTAAGGCATTGGATAGATTTCATCTCCTCTAAATCTTACTCTTACCATAGAAAAGTAGGTCTTCCTCAGAATAACACTGGCAAGTTATTGCTAGCTGGCACTGTAAGTGCCATACAGCAAAGGGGATATTAAAATACAGTAACAGTCTTTCTGCCCAACTATCTTACATGAAGGGGCAAATTTTACTCCGTCTGCTTTCTCTGTTTGGAATGTCACTGATGAAAACGCTCCAGAATGTGTCCCACAAGTTGCTGCTATCCTTACTAATTAGCAGCTTTGTCAGCAGGGCTAGTGAATCCTGCTTTGGGAAGCTGAGGGGTCCAGAGTTTGCAGACTTGCACTAATCACTGCCAAGATGCCAAAACAGCGGGGAGAAACCCTTCAAACGTGACTCTGCTGTTGCACTGAGAAAGACTTTGGGTTTTGTGATTCTAATAGGGATGGAAAGAAGCTGAAATACCACCGAGTCTCGCTCCCTGCCAAAAAAAGTCTGTTCCCTAGAGCCACTTCCTCAAGCTTTGTCTGCTCTCGTTACCAATATATCAAGGGATGGGGCTTTTTCCACTTCCCCCTGAGTTTATTTCTCAGCCAAATGCATTTCCTAGTCAAGAATCTCTTCGCTGGGAGGTTTGGTATGACACTTCTCAGCTTTCTCTTGCTATTTTTAATTGATTTGGTATGTACAATTTCAAAGAGCTACTGCCTCTTGCTTGGGTTTCTTCTCTTTCTAAAGTTATCCTGGCTAGACGGGTTACCTTTTACCCTACCTCTTGGCCAAAAAACTTATCATTAACTTTCCTCTTAGCTTTAGAGCTGCTCACAAAGGCTCAGCCCTGGCTCCTTGCAGGGGTTCGCACCCCTCATGCTATCCAGGTTGTGCTCCCAGCCTTGGAAGATGCTACCTCTCCATCCAACCTGTGCACCCTTCGTTCTCCCTCTTCCTCCTCACTTGCATGAGCTATTCCCACTGCATGTGGCTTTGCAGGCCAGCCTAGCAGCCCAGTTCCCTTAATTTATTTGATTTCTGTAATTCCAGCTCTTCTGCACACTGCTTTCCTTCACATGATGCAGATATAGTCTAGCATGTAGTCCACAGATGCTATATACACATGTACATATACATGCGTATATGCATGTGTGTGTACACACATAGGCATACACACACAAAATGTCACTATATATCTCTTATTTCCCCTCCTTGCCCATAGCCTTTTGGTGGCAGTAGAAGAGAACTGGTGCTCTCTTTAGTTTCATCCCAGCCCTGTTTCTGGCTGTTTCTTGCTGACTGTCATCTTACATTAGCAGTAGCCCCTGTGGGGAGAAAGGGCATCTCTTCTCATCCTGCAAGAAACTGATGTTTTGAAAAGTGTTGTTTATTAAACCGGAACAGAAAGGTGAAATATGGAAACAAGCTGCGAACTGAATCTGTAAAGAAGCTTGCAGGTCAGAAAAAGATGTCATTTATGCTTAGTTTTTCATTTTCTTTATTAGCTCTTCAAATTACAAAATGTTTTAATCGCTACCATAAGAAAAAATACAAAAAAGTTAAAATAGGGTTAAAATAGGACATCTCTCACGCTCTGATGTTGCAGCAGGGCAGGGCTGCTGCTGAGAAAGTGCTGACACAGCTTGTTTGGCTCTTCTGTAGTAATAGCAAAGATGGGAACTGCAGGCAAGCGAGGGGCCCTGGACTGGGGTCAGGGCTCTCTGACACCCAGGACTTTCAATGCATCTTTCTCTTCAATCAAAATATTTTTACATACAGCATGTCCATATACGCTGTTCCAGAATGTACAAGTCAGCGAGCTCATTGTACCCCAAAGGGAAATGGGAACCGAGGAGATTATAAGCTCTGCCTTCCAGGATGAGACAGCCCAACAAGTAGCTGGCTGTGAAAAGGGAGGAAAATGGCAGGGCTGAGCCCTTCTGCCACAGGGAGAATCTAGATAACGAAGAGGAGTTTCCCTCAATCCTGCTGATTTCCTCAAAGCAATTTACTGCCCATCACACGACAAATGCAGATAACACACAAAGACAAGGGAGACTGAACAAAGGAGTTTGGGCATAGAGGCAACCTTCAGCCAACAAAATGAACAACACTTAAATCTTCTTTACATCTAGGATGCATTTTTAGAAAAGGTTAATATGCCTATTTCCACAGTCAACAAATTCAGCTAAAGAATCAGCATTAAATCACTTCTTCTAACGTAAAGACTGTTCTTCCCTATAGACCTGGATTACACTTCATGTAATGAATTCCCTCAAGTCAAAAGAAAACAGTTTCCAAGGCTCCTGGAGGCCAAATAAAAAAGCAGAAAAGCACAATTTCAGGCCAACACAGAGGACTCAGCCTCCTCCTTGGTCCCAGCTCACACCTCTTCAGCCACGCCAAAGCATTTGCCTGGTACTTGGTGGTACCTGGTTCAAGTTCCTGGTACAAATACTGGCACAAGGCTGCTCTCAGCTCTGCTCTTGTCTATTTGTATCAGAAGCCTCTCGAAACCTGTTGTTTATTGTTTTTTTACAGCACCTTTCATGATCATAATTGTTGTCTGCTGATTCTGTTTAATATCACATGCTTTCCATGTTTTATAATCCTTTATCTTAGTTCTAACTGAGAAAAAAATAGGAAAAATGCAAGGGAAAACTTGTATTACAACAAATTTGAGGACTGAAAATCTTTTATTGTAAGAGAAATACCTTATCTGCAACTAATAAATGATGGAAATGGTTTTGCATTCATTTTTTAGTTTCTAAGGTGCAATTTCTGAAATGAAGTCATTTGCTTTCACCTGCACCCACACCTTGCTACAGGCTCCAGACCTGACGCTCCCAGAGGAGCTCCCAGAGCAGCACCCCGAGCTCATGGGAACAACATGAGAAACTTCCCTCTCCTTAACAAACACCGGAGAGATTTCCTGTGCATGGAAAAGTTAACATGGAGCTATTTTTTCAACTGAATTGATACTGCAGCTCAGCACTCGCAAGCAGAGTGCCATGTACAGCGGTGCCTGGTACACCCAAGGCACTGAAAAGGGACCAGCCTTTTCACAGGACTTTCTGGGAAGCCTGCCTGAGCCTTGCAGGAAATCTTCACATAAATAAGCTCATTTTCTGTGCATAGACGCTTACAGCAAATATAAATCTTAACGCGGGTTTGTGAGCCTGGAAACAAGATATTAAGAGCTATTGAAGAGAGCAACTTATTACAACTCTAACGTAGATACTGAGGGGTTCTTATATAAGTATAGGATGCATTAACTGTTTTTTTTTCAGAGATATCCTTCCCGAAATAGTCTGTACTCTTGCATCCAGGGAAAGCAGTGATGTCAGGAGCCAGCTGAGAGCCTGCGGCCACCAAAGCCTCCGTGGGTCATGGAGCTGATGGAGCCCATTTCCCAAGGGGACCCACTAGCACGGTATCCACCACTCAATTACTGCAAATAACTGTTAGCTCGTGTCCTCCCACAAAGGCAGGAATGGGGGAAAAAAGAATGTCTGGAAAGATAAAATGGTTAGGAAACTTGCATACCTACAGTTAGGTCCCTCCAAGTTTTACATATATGCATTAAATATTTTTTTCCTTTTAAAACAGGGCTTCTAAGGGGAAATGCACTCTAAGACAGTAACATGGGAAGGCAGCACTTCTCTCTCCACTGCTGACACTGTATACACACCCAGTGTTAATCACTTTGGGCATTTTTAAAGACTTATTGTTTAGTGCTTTATTAGTATTATACACTAAAATGAGAGAAACAAAGCAACATATCCTTCAAAATACAGTAAATTATCTGTAAAATTCAAATATATAATACTTTTTATCCTGAAAGAGAATGGAAGAATGAAAACTCCTGTTTTTGAAGACAATCCTGTAGCTGTACAGCCAGACTCGTGGCAGGCTCTCTGGGAAGTACTGCTTATAGGACAGAAAAATCCTTATATTATAGGAAATCTCCCTCAGAAAGGTGACTTGCC
>JAVCKT010020645.1:0-14440 GCA_032273925.1 Rhynchotus rufescens | reverse complement strand
GCTTGCTTTAGTACTTCCTAGCTGCTGCAGGGATAGGTAGAGAAGGCCAGGGAGCACAGTACACATTTGCAGTACATCTCCTTTCCTGCACAGCCAAAGCCTTTTTTTCTTCTTTCTATTATATCCTCCATACATATCACAATCTTTTCCCCTAACTCTCCAGCAAAGTATACCTGGAATTTCTCTGACTCAGAGATGAAGCATCCCAAGCCACATCCTCCTGCAAAAACCGCAATCAGACATAATTCTTTTCATCATGTTTCTCTAAAACTGTAATATTCTGATCATTTGAAGATTACTCTTTTCAAAGAAGCAGTAGCCTTGTTTCAAGGGAAGAAATACATTAAGGGCTAATAATAATTTCTTAGAAAGCAGAGAAATTGGATTCTTGAACTCCTGACCTTCTAGTTCAGTATCATAGCTCAGACTGAGCAGGAGAAGAGGGGTTGGTTTTTCATCTGAAAATTACTGGATATTCACCCCTTTCTCTTCCCCTACAGCTGAAGTTGGTTTATGCCTGGAAACCTGAAGCATCTTTCAAAGCTCTTAAAATAGCTGTATTTGCAATTCTTACCATAACTCTGATTCTCTCACATGAACCATTATAAAATATTGAAAATAGTTTGCTCTTCTTCAGTTGCCCAACCTGTCATCTATTTTCTTCTCTCCTGATCTCCCAGTCCCGCAGAGACCACACGAGTCACTGGGTTTGGTCCCTCCACGGCGGGATGGGAATGTCTCTCTGCACCACACAGACCTGCACCTTGCCTCTACGTCAGGATTTCAAGTGTTGATATAATGATTCCCTGGCTCAATGCACTTTTCTTCCTGGGAGATTCGTTTCCCATGTATCAGAAATAGTGCCCTCAGGATCTTCAAAACAGCAAATGTTTACATGGCAGAAACAAAAAAATAATGCTGGCAAAATGCCAGGGCTATATTTTGCCAAGATTGGCAAGTGTATAAAAACTAGGATGGTTTTGTCAGTACAGCAAGTGACAGCAAAAACTCACTTATGAGAGTCTGCAAGTTAACGGGCCAAATGCCTAGCAGTTGTACCTTTCTGCAAAGACACCTCGAATCAAACTGCATCATAACTTATCGTCCTCATCATCAACTGAGAGGGATTCAAGGTTTTATTTTAAAGACATCAACCCCTCCTGTTCTCAGTTCAGGGTTAACTGTCCTATGGACTTCACAGGGGTTTTAAGTGGACATTTCCATCATGATTTGTTTCTATGATAATAATAATAAAAATAAGCTGAATCAATAGACCATTTAAAAAGTACAATTGGAATTAAAGCTACCCATATCAGAAGCTGCTCAAAGCTCAGAGTGACCAGAGGGCACTGCTGAAGGTAGTGCTTGACACCACATCTTCTGCAGAAGACCTTGTTGCCCTCTTCCTCCAAGCTAAGGGTGGAGAAGCACTGGTGGTTTTCTGAGGTCAGTGACTGATGAGGTCTATGATTTGAAGACTGTAACATGTCCATAGGCTTCAAACCTCAAAATAGTCTCCATGCTCCACCTACTGCACACCACTGTAGGCCAAGAGAGGACAATACTACTGCAGCACTGCTGCTACTCCCAATCTCACACGGCGTCTGTGACTGAGGGCTGGGATTTAATTGTCACTGGGTTCTGCACACTACCACCCATTGCAATGCCTGCATAAAGCATCAATCCCCAGACCACCATAGAACTTCTTTTTCAAAGTTTTTTTTTGTTTTTGGCTGCTACTGGTATACTGCTTTCAAGTACCATTAATCAAAAAAGGCTTCACAAAAGGTAACGATTTTAGTGTCACTTGTCATCTGCATGTGTCTACTGATATGTTCCCCCAGTCTCTTTTCTGTACTATGTGACTATAAAAGGCAACAGAGCACTGCTGTGGTTGTACTTCAGATAACAACTTAGCTAAATAGCTCTTTTATCTGGTAATTCCTTAATAAGAGACTATGTTTCAAGGTGGAGAAGAAATGTTTGAGAATTAGAAAAAAGCTCCTGTCGTTTTGTTGTTGGATTTTCCTCAAAATAATATACGCCCAAGCTGAAAGTTTCCATAAAATATGGTACAGCATGATAAACAACTGACAGTCAGAATATAAGGCTATTTTTTATTTTTATTTTCTTACTGGGTGAAGCCTGAAATGTTGGAATATATTAAAATGCAGCCAAAGCTTTAACTGATTGCTTTTGACAGACCCTGCATTTTAGCTATTGAGACTAGACTCGGGGTGTAGCCAACAAAAATAAATGCAACTGTTTTCATGTATCTTCAAAACACTACAACTATTCTTTTCTCGAAGAAAACAATTTAGACTTTCCAACCTCTGAGAACACTTCTGTCAAGGCTATGGTGTTCACCACCGAATTTGGTGAAAGTTCAGAGCTCGCTGAGCACCCCACCAGTCCAGAAAGATCAGATTTAGCACAACATGGAAACGAGTTCCTAAGAAATTAAGTCTACTAATGACAAAAGTACGTACAATGATCACTTATTTTTCATTTTGAAGAGGTTCAGTAATTTATACCATGCTTGGAAGATGTCAATGACCGCATATGACGACACTCATTTTTGCAACTTCACAATATATTTGTTTAAAAAATACAGTGGGAAATCAGTTGAAAATAATTTGTTCTCCTGATGGAATGGGAATTTTTCAATGCAAGACTTTGGATCACAAGCCACACCATGAGTGACAGCCAGTCGTGCGAAGATTAACTTGAACCAAGCTATCACTTGGCACTTCCATTCTAATTAATCTCCAGTCTTTCCAGGCAAGTCCCTGGAACTGGATTTGGCTCCCTGTTTGGTGCCAGCTGTCTCGGAATATGTATGAGACCAAAAAACTACCCATGCAATTCACATGGAGCTCAAAGGGCAACCTAGCCAAAGACAAAAGGGCTGAATAACAGTTCTTCCTTCTTCCAGAATTACAGAACTGACTTGCTGAAATTAGCATCGTTTAATGCAAATATTATTTTACTAACTGGAATAAAGAATTTTAAAGCTAGGATCAGAAGCATATGAGAAGAAAGTGGCAATACAGAAAAAAAATGAGAACAGTGTTTATTAACACTGGTCAAAAGCCTTCAGGCCAGGTTAGTACAAAATGTGGATGTAGTCCAGTAATCAGTGCAAATAAAATTTGCAGCCAAACTAAGAGAAAACTATTATAACTGCATGCAAAATTATATTATCCAATTCTTCAAAAATACCATATTATAATACAATAAAGTGACTTTATTGATGCAACTTTCCCTACAAATATAAACCTGCAGCCCCTGACAGCCCAGGAACTGCCACCTTTAGCTACTGAAGTGGGAGACTTGACTTTTTATTACCAGCTTTTGGATCTAGGAGTAGATTGAACAGTTTTTTTTTTCTTTTGTCCTTTTAAAATAAACTCTAGATATCAAAGTAGATCTTTTCCATTCTGTGGCAGGACAACTGCTTTCATAATTCTGTTTTCTGTATGGATAAAGTCTCACTATAGGAGAAAACATCTGATTGCAAGGAAATGCATAGTTTTACAGGTCTCACAGGAGGTTCAAATTTTAGGAAATCCTCTATACAACATTTTATCTAGGAATGAAAGAGATATGCATAAAAAAATCTTTAATTAATTTTCTGTATTAAATATTGGAAAAAAAGTCAAAGTAGTTACAATATCTCCCAGTGATTCTAAGGAAAAAAATTTAATAATATTTGAAAATCTAGACCTTCTGAAGAACATTTTAAAATACACCTTTTACCTGACGTCCTAATCTCAATCTATTGAAGTGGCAAGTTTTGCCGTTTAAAGTTTTCTTCCACCAAGAACCAACTTGCTATCAAAGATGAGAAGGTGGTGAAATATTTCCTCTCTCAGATATGTATTTTACCTGGTTAGCTTGTTTTAATCTCATACACATATGCACATATTGCTCTAAAACATCCTGGGTAAATGGCATGTTTGGGCTTTACATTTGCCTCTACTGTAATAAAAGCAGGGACTTCTTTTACAAGCCAATAAATAAATCTTGCAGTGCATATTGTGTTTTGGTGCAACAAGAAAAGCTTCTTTGACCCTTCTTTTCTTCCAAGCACTTCTTAGTTTACAGTTGTTTTCAGGGATCTTGCGCTTGGCCTCCTGAAATGCTTTTTGAAAACAACTGATCCAAAATGAGGATGGAGGGATGTGAAAACCAGGGAAGTGCAGACAGTGTGACAAGAATATTTATAGATTTATTTTCTTCCTATATTTGTTAACTTTTTTTTGGCATATGACAAGTGGAACTGCCCCAACGCGTTGCCATCAGCGGCACACTAGAGATGGACACTGCTCTTGCTCCTAGCACTTCGATCACCTTCCCGTCTACTACATCTGTCCAGTACAATTTTAGGTGCCATAGGATGCGAAGGACACCTGATTTGGGCTGGCCAACCCAACACAGGAGCTACGGGAGGCTCTGGCCACTCTCTCTACAGGTTATCCAGGGCATAGGTATTTTGATCAAAACCATTATGGAATAATGACATTGCCTTACACTGTGACATGTATAAACACATAATTACCAGGTAAATTTGAAATACACTCAAACATGATTATTATATTTTACAGAAGTGAACAGGATGCGAATATTCAGAGCTTCAGAGCTGGGCTACATCTACTTGTTACAGTAACCAGAAAGAGTTCCACTCAAAAAAAAAAAAAAACAAAAATTTTCTGTATTTTTTTTTTTTTTTTTTTTTTTTTAAGTTCTGGAAATATTTCCTAAAATACAAAAACCAAAATTCTCACTAAGCTTACAGTGTAATTTTTTCCATATGTTGTGGGACTGGCTGACCTGAGGAGACTCAGGAGGCTGTTACTATATGCTCTCAGAGCTACGTACAACAAACTTTTAGTTACTGCTAAGCAGTAGTGACATTCAGTTCCACTGAAATGGTTACAAACAGTAAGTGTGAAGGGACTATACAAAATAAAGTTGTTTCTCTCCTAATTTATGACCTAAGAATCTAATTCTAATTCCAAAGGACTGAGTAAATGAGGCAAGGCTTTAATCCATAAAAATAAAATCTGCATTAGTACAATCTGAGAAGCCAACTCTGAAGATCATCATTCATGTTCTGCAGTCACCAAATATAAATGAATACACTGCAAAGTCTGATCTTGATAATGACACTAGCTTCTCCATGATATACTGAAGTAGGCAAACCATGGTATATGCAACTTCTATGAAGAGTAAATCTTATTTTCTCTATATAAAGATAGAAAAAAATAGATATATCTTTACTGCTTATAAATACTAAACAATGACTTATTCTTAAGTTTTTTTAAAATATGTGTTTTTATGTATTTTTCTTCTAATACTATATAAATTTATTGTCTCTTAATTGAAAATTAATTCCAAATAAAGAGTTAATATATATATATTTTTTCCTTTGCTGTTATAGCTACAATTTCCTTTTAGAGCAGATGTTTTTCCTGCACTTGGGTGATGCTCATGGGTATGTGTCTACATTGCGATCAGCTTAACCTTAGCTCTTTCAAAGCTCTAAGAGTAGAGCAAGCATTACAGACTGAATGGGACTCATCTTAATATTTTTATTTAAAAAATAAATGTTGGCTCTATTTCAGTCGTGAAAACTTTCTTGCTCGGTAATAGGGAAGGAAAGATACCTTAAAAAGTGATTCATCCCATGCTGACACAACAGAGACCAGTGGGATACACTGGTGGCTTGTGCTGGGACAACAGAAGCCATATCCTGGACAGCAGAGGTTGCTGAGGTGGCTCCTGGATGTCCTCCTTTAGGCTGGCTAACCTCAGGTGAAATCTGCCCGGGCCACACATAAACGCTCCACTTCCTACTTCTTTTTCACAACCTAAATCTTTCATCTTCTCAAGTAAATCTCTGTTCACAAGTGCACTGCAGAGGTGCAGGGTCACTTAGCCACAACAGGGTGGTTTTTCTGTCTCCCTTGGGTGCCTGTGAACATGGACCATTTCTACACAGCACTGAAGCTCCTGGGCCAGGTAGGCCAGGTTTTCTATGGCCAAGTTATGAATCCAAGTTATGAAATGAGTTGTGTCACAGAGGACTGATCAAACTGAGCAATACTGCTGGTAATAATGGCATATAAATAACGGAGTATAAAAGGTATAAAAAAGAAAAAGGGTGAGAGATTTGAGTATCTTGCAGTTCCTTCATTCCACCTGCTGAACTCCCCGAACTACTAAAAGACACCTACAAATTTAATCTCATTGAAAGATCTCATGCCCACTTTGTAGTTAATGGAAAGGTGTAACCACACCCAAGTTCAGTCAGTCCTGCCCTAAGCTGCACACTTAGAGATCAGGTGGATCTCACCCTGAAACCAGCTGCTCGTCTGGCACAGGGCAGACCCAGGTGTCCCAGCACACGCGGGACAAATCCCCGTCTCTGTGGGCTGACACTGGGACAGTCTGGGGAGCAGGTTTGCACCGGGTGGCATGAACAGCTCATGCTCAGGTTGAAACTCAAGCTGCATTCCCAATGTGTGCTGACAAGCCTCCATTCTCGCTCGGATTTATGAAGTTTGGGGATATTCGGAGTGGCAGGTTGGGCCTGCGCTGCCCTCGGGTTTTCACCCTCCAAGTGACCCAGAGACTTAGGCAGAGCCAAAGTTCACACTCACCCGAGGGGAAAAGATCTCTGCTGTTACGAAAGAAGAACGGAGCAAAAAAATAACCCTATTTTGATAATAATCTTTAAAGTACTGGTGAACACTTGATTAAATAATCACTTTTTTCAGAGTTAATAGAACTTTACTAAAGAGAAATGTTACAAAGAAGTCTCTCTGGTAGTCTTCTGAGTGCAATATTGGAAAAATGAAATATATTTTCATATGTGCGTGGGTATTTTCTAAAATTAGACATGAAATTACAAGTTCCCTTCCACGCAGAAAATTTCAGAGCTCTCCCTTCTACCACTGGTGGTAAATTTCTTGTCTAACTTTAAAGATAAAAAACCCTGTACCATATGGAATGGGGTTGCTCACGATGGCTGAGCTCAATCAGCTACTGCCTCATGGTCATACAGCATTAAGCAAAATTGTCCTGGGGTCTCCCCTCTAGCTAATTCCTAATCATGCAGAAAAACCTCTGCAAAGCTTCCTGGCCCAACAGGACTTGGCTTGATAGGAAAAGGGTAGGCTGCACTTCCTGAATCGAGTGTCAGGCAACCTGGAACATATTAAAAACAGGGCATCATTTGATGGTTGGACTAGATGATCTCCAGAGGTCTCTTCCAACCTTGACCCTTCTGTGATTCCATGTGATGTGATTACTTATCACGGCACCCATGTCAGATGCCTCAGTGTTAAGGGCATTAAAATGAATTAAACAGTTACCATAAGTACCTATTTCTGCTTGCTGGTAGAGCTGATACAAACTATTAGAAGGATTAGCAATGTTTTACAGGAACATGAGGTGTGATGAAGGAGCTTTTTTTTTTTTTGTTAGAAACTCCATTAAATATGTGTACTATAGAACAAAGAAAAAGGTGGTCCCAACCTGTCATGCCTCAGCGCCCTCATATCAACATACACTGTGGTTGGGTCCGGTCCAGACGTTCCCTGTAAACAACAACATCAACTAATCAAAACTTGAAGGCTACAAGGAAGAAAGGGTTTGTCCTTTTTCCTTTCTTCTTTTACCCCCCAAATTATTGGACATTCATTTCACTGCTATTTAGGCTAACAAAAAGACAATTTATATATACACTATTATCAACCAAAGCTGAGCTTTACCGTATCAAGAGGAGCACCAGAACACGTACCTACCGTGAGGGAGCTGCTACGTGGTGGGTTGTAAAAACATCAAGCGGCCAGACCACTTAACCAAACAAATGTCAACACAGGTTTTACTTGCTACAGGAGGCCAAGTATTCAGCACATGGACACATATAAAAATGTTAAACATTTTGCCATAAAAAGGAATGCAGAAGTTGCTGAGACACAGTTTAATGGCAGAAGCACATGGTCAGGAATGTGAAGCATGATTTACTGAGAATCTTCTACACATGCAACAGAGAATACATTTGAAGCTAAAGATATTAAAGGTAGCACGCATGACATGACCAAAGTGGACGGAGGATCTATAGGGAATTAGTCTGTTCCTTTTCAGTCTTCCACTGCATAGTTATATCCCTATTTTAAGTCACAATCTTGAGTAACTTGAACAACAGTAGGCTAATTTTATATTTTTCTTTAATCCACTTAGTCTTCCAGGTCTCTCCACCCACAGCTTTCCTGCAGTTTTGCAGTCTACAATGTCCCTTTTCCAAGACTTCCAACTCATCACCTTATGAACAGCGTCTCTACTTCCAAGGCCCTGGGCTAGGGCTCTCTCCTTTGCTGCATACCTCATTTCACTGATAAGCAAATGCTACAAAAAAAAAAAAAAAAAAAGCACAGCTGCACTTGGGAACATCAGAAGTTTGGAAATTATCTTCCCAGCAGATAAACTCACCTAACCCTAGGAACCTACAGCTGCAGGAACTTCTTTATCTTTTTTTATTAAATAAAACATCAGACAACTTCTCTCCTGCTTGGATGATATTGTTTAGTACAACTCAACTTCAGAATTATCTAGGGCTAATTTTTGTCTTTCTGCAATGCTGGCTGGGAGTTCCACAGTTTGCGCAGCACAGAAAAATTGTAATATAGTTCCACAAATAAAAAATTTTGGTCCCTAAAGGGAGAAAAAGCTGCTACTTGCATTTTATACTTACTGTACAAACATTGAGGGTCACCCACCACCAGAGGAGAAAAGAGTAATAGAGCTGCACATGCATGTTAGCCTCTTTAGCTTGTCATACACAGTACAAGATACAATAACCTCTCTAGCTATTAACGACACAATTTTCAGTCTACTAATATACTCAGCAGTGTAACAGACTAGTGCTGAGTGGAGAAGTTATTTCAAATGTATGCAATGTTTAAAAAAAAAATACAAGAAAAAAATTGGTTATCTTTAAAAAATAGAACTAAACCTGAATTGATTTATAAAATAATGGACACAGTCAAGTTTGAAAATCAAAGACAATCATGATGGCATTTGTTATTTTCAGTGTGAATGAAACAGTTAAAACAGACAGCTAATATTTGATGAAACCTGCATCCAGGTAAGGCTATATTAAACATGTTGGCATTTTAAAGAAGGATCTGAAAATCCCCAAATCTCCAGACTCAATTTCTAGTCTGTCCCACTGTTGGAAGCTGATAGGTGGGTATTGAGGGAACATGAAAATCCCCTACCTGCTCGGCCAGCTTCCCCAGCCTGTGAGGCTACAGCAGCAGAAATAGCAGGGATGAGGGAGAGAAGGAAAGAAGGTAACACAAGACAAAAATAATAATAAAAAATGGGAATGAAGGGTGGGAGAAAAAAAGAGGAGAATGCAAAAAGCAGGGAGTAAAATAAAAAGAAAAACAATGTCAAATACAGGAATCTTACAAATTAACCATTATACCATTAAAGGTTAAAAAAAGTAAAAAAAAAAATGAGGTGTCAACATTTTAGTAGAGCAACAGAAGAGACAGCTATAGACTGCTAACCTTGGACAAACAGATTTAAATGGTTTTAGGACGCTACAGACAATGTTGTTAGTGGAAAACACATGTCTAGTATACTGCTTTTCTTGTGAAGAAGTCAGTAGATATTATGGCCCTGCTATTTTAATGTGCATCCAATGAAACAGGGCTTTCAGATCTGCGTTTTGCTAATAAAATAAGTTTGTAAGCGAAGTCCTCTGGAAACCATCAGTAAGCAATCTTTTGGGAAAAAAATTAGTAGACAACGGAGACAGAGATACTTACACCTTTTTTTTTTTTTTGATACAAATTAATCTGCTCCTAGGGTGAAATAAAATCAAGGCTTCTCGCGCAATCTAATTACTGTAAGACCATAACTAAATGGAGTAACTTTATAGTTCAATAATTCTTCATCCTTAGTCTATTTGCTGTGATAAACAGTATAGTAAGTATACAGAAGAGTAAAATTAAAAAGCCAATAAAACCCCATGAGTCCTCCATCATATTTGATAATGCAGTGTAGAGACAAAATACAGGGGTCCTAGTCCTCTTCCTCCCTAAGCTGCTGCTGCCATGGCGAATACCTAACCCAGGAGGGGCTTTGGAGAAGGATATTTTAGATGCAAGGGAACAATCCATGTTGAAGAGTGCAGTGTAACTACAATAAAACATGAGGCCTGTTAAAATTCATCAGTTACTTAATGTGTCATGGGTGAGTATGCTGCAGAACTGGAGAGGGCTTTGAGAGGCTCACAGCCACATGTGGCTTGTAAAGAAGAGCTCTAGAAAGAACTGCTCAGGTCTCAGCATCCTCTTCCTGGGACCAGCCCTGGCTTTTAGCACTGTGAAACCAACTGTGTCGAAACAGGAGACTCTGAACTCAGGCCCGACCAGTTCAGCTTGTCTGTGTGAAATGACATTGCCAGATAGAGACATTGCAATGGCAGCAGACAAACAACTACCTAACTTTTGTTGCATCTGACACAATGTAGAAAGTATTTTCTGTATAGTGTATAAAGAAATGAAAATCTACAAAGACCTTTTTCTGGCCAAAACCTAGTTGAGCACAGCTCAACTGTGCTCAACATCTATGGGACTAATCTCTTCCTTGTGCACAGGTTGCCAAAGGCAAATCATTGCTGGCCCATGCAGTCTCCACAGCATGAGGCAAACCCAGGCTGGGAGAGCGCTGCAGGTCAAAACCACACTAAGGACCTCCTTAAAAAGTTAAAATTATGGATAATCACCTGCTAGCACCCAGTTTGCACCTAATTTCCATCAAAGGCAAAGGTCTACCTGCAAGCTCTTCCCTAATCCCCTCCTCAACGATAAAAAACACAAACAGGCAACCAGAAGTCCTAAGAATAATTTTCTTTTCTATCTATGATTGTCACTTTAATATTCCTAGTTCTGCATCTTTTGTTGGATGTTTATTCAACATAGTCCAGAAACATCCTTTTTTTTGGATATCTATCCAAAAGTCCAAAAACGGACTTTTTGATACAAACCTAAGAATCAAAGCATGTACTTTGTAGCATGACTCATCATAAAGGCAATAAACACCAAATCTGAGGGAACTGCCCCAGAGCTCCACAGGCTAATGTGAGCCATACTCTAGAGCTGTGATGTAGAGCACGGTCCCCACTACACTCTTCTCAGAGCAAGTCCTTAACAGCAAATCCTCTTATTACTTTGGATATGGAAGGTCCTCAGTATGTGTGACATGTCACTAAGTAAAACGAAGCGTTAGCTTTACCCTTAAATTTACTAGTGAAGTCTGCTTTGCTGGGTGGGATTCATTTAATACAACTGTGGCCATCAAAGGAGTGTTTTATAAGGCAGGAAGTTTTGCCAGATGCTGATAAATCCCATCCCCAGATGGGCACCTGAGGAGGCTGAATGAAGCCCTCCTTGGAAGTATTGCTCCCTTCTGCTCACAGATGGATACTGGATAACTAAGGTCACTTTTAAGTGACTAGATGTCACTGAAGTTAAGTGAAAAAAGATGAAGTCTGCTCCACCTTAGGCAGATTTACTACTACATTTTCAGAGTTCACTAAGGCAAATGAACAATTCATACAAGTTTTTCCTCAACTGAAATTAAGCAGCAGGTTGAATTAAAATGAAAATATTTATTTCAAGTACTTAAATGGAAATTAGCTTAAATTTTAGAGAATCATCTGTGCCTTTGTCAGAAAAGGGCTACTTTTCATGTTTATTTTTCCCTCTTCTGAGAATGCTGAGATGCTAGTTAGTGAGAATTAAAATATGCTGGATGCAATCATTTCATCTCAGAAATCCCTGGACAATTATCTGTGACTATACAGCCATAAGAGGTCAGACAATAATGGTATTTAAGTGCCTAAAGATGATGATAATTATTTATTATCAGAAACATAACTCTAAAAATCTAGTCCAAAGTGACTGCATCAGAAGAAATATAGCAAATTTGCTCTAAATTTGAGAGGAAATGAATACAAATGATAATGCATTACTTTGTCAGTGCGTCTAATCCTGAAATTATGATTCATTTGGTAAGCCAAGTTTCTTCTCTACCAAAGGAATTATCATAATGAATTTCCTTTCCAAGTAAACTTTAATAAAAGGTCAAATTCTGCTACAAAGTTTTCACACTTACATATGTGTGTATATGTATATGAATATGTACATGTTTAGAAACAGACACATACCCCTCTTCTATTTGGAAGGGGGGATATCTGAAAAATCTTTTTTGGAAAAATCATCATATTCTCCCCATGAAGCATTTAAGGAATTCAGTTTTAATTCATCAAAAAAAAAAAAAAAAAAAGGAATTGAACTTAAGATGACATCGAAGAGCACATTCAAGCTCAGTTAGAGTCTGCCCATACAGAAGGCGACCTGGATAGGTGTTTTGCTGGCAAGAGGCAAAAGCAATAGCAAGGTATGTTTAGAAAAACAACAAGTAGACAAAACTTTTAGAAAGAACGTAGAGCAACGTGAATTACAGCTATTGCTATGGTAGATGGTTTTGTAGGAACCTGATTTGTTGGACTATGCTACCTGGAAGAATAAATACAAAACCAGATACCATCGATTCGAACACTTCAGAATTTTTTTATGTGGTGTTAAAAATCTAGAAATCATTAACCTTTTCTGGAATACACTGGAGACAATGCTAATTTAGGGAACATTGTTGACCAAAGATTAAAATTCATTTTGCTCCACCATCTAGCAAACAGAAGAGACCACAAGCTATGCTGGAATATTACCATCCACAAACTCCCAGACTTTTTGGAAAGAGCCTTCAGCCTAATTAAGTACCATCCTTGGCAGTGTCTAGTACCAGATGGTTTAAAGGATGTAAGCCTGTATTCTTTATATTCTCTCTCAAAATTACATGTTTTGCAGTGATGCTTATGAATAATGTCCTCTGTAATATTTCAAACGCCTTTAAAACTACACTTGGCATAGTTGCTTCAAAACCTATCCCACCTGGAAGGATAACGTTAGCAAATTCAGACTGTTATGAAGTGGCTTTTTTTCATTCCAACCATGCCATTCTTTACAGAATCTATTGCTGTTTGTCTGTTGGTTTAAAATACAAAATCTTAGATGAAGTTGTGAACATGACAAATGAATGCTAAACTAAATTATCAGCCAGATTGTAAATTACTTCACTCAAAGCCCTCATTTTGCCCTATTCTTAAATTCACAGTCAATACCATTATAATATTCCTTTTCAAGTGATCCAATTTCTGAGTTTGTTTCAAAAGCTCTTCAAGAAACTTGTGCAAACAACCATCTAAGAATCAAATTCCAGACAAAGAGCTAACACAATTGTAAGGCAGATATCCATATTAAAACAAAAAGCCGAGGCAAACTCCAAACCAATCGGGACTTCCCAATTTTCTAAGTGAATTTGGCTTTGCTTCAGTGAGGCTCATTTTAACACAGCATTAGATCTAGCTTACAGCTGTTTAGTGCTATTGCTTGGTTTTATGCTTGTCCTGAATGAATGACTTAGCTTCTCAGAGAAACTAATGAACACTCTGCAGACCACTGCAAGCCAGAATCCATCTCCCCAAAAAGGGAGACTTTCATTAGTGGCAAGCAAACTTCCCTAGTTGAGAGAGATGTTGTGCTTGTTCTCTACAGCATCCTCCTTGTCCAGTTCCAACATGTCCCATGGCTGGAGCTGCTCTTTAGAAAAACCTACAATGATGGAGAAAGCTCCATCTCAGCTCCACAGGGAAGCTGATGTCCATCCTGTAGGAGAAGTTAGAGCATTTGGCACTCAACTGTGGTCTTCTCTTCTTCTGTAAATGATTAATGGGCACTTCAAAACAGCTAGACGTTTAGAAAAATATGATTTAAAAAAGGGTACCAAAGAACTAGCCCAACTGGTTCTCCCGTATTTCTTCTTCTAGTTGAGGGCAATCAAGAGGCCTGACTCACTGCAGGTGATCAGTTAATGCAGTGCCTGCTGTGCTCCTCCCAACTGAGTGTTGACCCTGGTTGGACTCCTGACCATGAAGCACATCAACCTTTATTTGCTAATTGGGTTTCACAGGTATCTTCTATATTATCCATTCGAAATGACAGTCTCTAAAGACTTCAACTACAGAGCACTCCAGATATGGAAAAAGAAACGAAGAGGCCTGTTTTTCTACCAGAAAACTCTCAGTTGAAGAAATCTGAAAACTCGAATCGTTTTTTTTTAGGTGAAGTCAATGACAGAAATATGGGGGAGATACTGTTTGAGTTCACAGAAGTCTCTCTAAAAAGACAAAAATTTCCCAAGACTATTTTTTAAGACTTAATAGGCTAAAGATGAACTTGCTCTGAAAGATTTAGGTTCTGCTTTCGCGATTACAAGAAATCTTCTTGTACTTTTATTC
>JAVCKT010020644.1:8119-18362 GCA_032273925.1 Rhynchotus rufescens | reverse complement strand
TCGTGCGGGGCAGCCCCCGCCACGCAGCGCCCCCCGCCCCGCTCCCTCTCCCCGGCCCCGGGAGCCCCGGCAGCGGCGGGGGGCTCCCCCTTCCCTGCCTCGGGCTGTGCAGTTCCCAGGAGGGACGGCACTGGTGCCCGCGAGAGCCCGAGCACCACGATCTGAGGTCAGCACCCCACGGGGCAGCCTCATGCCCGGGGTAGCTCAGGGGAGAAGTTCTAGGGATCGTCACTCTCCTCCCGGGAGTGGATGCAACTCCAGAAACTCTTACCGTCCTTGGGATCCTTCCTTCTGCCAGACACCGCTCTGTTTGCTCCAAGAGGAGACTTTCCTGCTTAGCTCCTCCTGTGCAGAGCTGCCTGCAGCCCCCGTGGCAAGAACGTCTGCACGGTGAGGGACAACAAAAACTTCCCGACTGCCCATTTAAATGCCCCCTCCTCCCAGCACCAAGCAGGCCCACGCACCCTGTAAGCGATACTGCCCTGCAGCTCAGGACCCCATCTGTCAGAGTAACAGTGCTGGGGAGGGAGGAACAACATCTGCCTCCCACAGCAATGTGGGCTGGCAGGGTGGGGTCTTGTTTCACTACACGCCTGGTTAGACCCCCTGAGCAGGCGGCCAGGTCCAAAATATGTCTGCTTGTCATTCCATCCCAGCCCCGGCAATTGCCACCCTGCTCCCACAAGGGGCAGGAATGCACCCAGAGCAGGTGGCCAAGGAGACAGCGGGCCAGGAATGCCCAAAACACCAAGCACAGAGGAGGTGATGGGGCACTGGGAACCCACAGGGCACCCCGAAGAACGAGTTGTGATCTTGCTCTGTGGGGGGCTGCAGGGCACACAGGTAGCTGGGATGGCCTGTGCCTTCTGCCAGCGCTTCGTATGCTGGGCTGCCTTGGGGAGGCAGCCAGGGCCCTGCAGGCCAGTGGTTGCTCACTACTGCAAGCCAGCCAGCATGAGGGGGCAGGCAGGAATGTCCATGTCTCATGCCTGTGCCCGTACACTTCCCTCCTGTGCCTAACGTTTGTTTTGTTCCTGGTGGCTGTCTGGCTTCATTTCCTTCCCTTGTTCCCTCCAGAAATGCTGCTGAGGCCCTACTCTTGGCTCTGGCTCAAGCAGAATTTAGGAGAATGAAGAGGCACAAATGACTGAAAGCTACTGCTCTCCTCTCCATGTTTTAGCTGCCTGATACAAGATGTCCCTTGCCCAGAGAGACCCATCCAAGGGCAGCTGCAACTGCTTCAGGCAAGGTGACCTTTCCCAGCCCCATCGATTTCTCTTGGGGAGCCAGCAACGCATGAGGAAAGAGGCTGGCTGCTCCTCAACAAGACACCACGTGCTGAAGTGGCAACAGCTCCTCAGCAGCCCTGCTCTGGGCCTGGGATCCTGCAGGATGGGGGGGTGATGTGAGCCCCTCGGGACTGCCTTGCTGAAGGTGACCTCTGGGCCTGTGTGCGTGCGAGGGTCAGAGGGTTCCTGTGCGCACGTTGCCTCACTGTGCCGCCCGCGTCTCCCTCCGCAACCCCCGCAGTGTCAGCGGCAGCCAGAGAGCCTCAGTGAAGGAAGCAGGAGCCAAAGGCTTTGCTGCAGCTATCTCGGGCTTTCTGCTTTCCTGGATGGAAGCTTTTCTCCCTTGTGATGCTGTGGTTACAGCACCTGGCCTGATGCTGAGACTCCAGGATCTCATGGGTGCCCATAGGGAAGTCACTTCCACTCTCAGTGCCTTAATTTCCCCACCAACACAGCCCCAGCAGGAATATTTCCTTACCACACAGAGGACTCCAGCCAGTGTCACTTTGCCTAAGCAGGCTGGGGTTGGTGGGGATGGAAAGTGTAGTGTCCCTGATCAGTGGCAGGCACCCTAGGAATGGAGGAGAACCTTATCCCTCTTATTTCCTGGGCAGCCTTACCTTAGGACCCAGCTCTGCCCTAGCAGAGAACTTCCTGTCCTAGGATGTCTGTGGGGGAAACCCCGTGTCACTCAATCCCATGGGAGGATGGGAGGCACAGGGCCCAATCAGAGGGGTTCCTGTGCATCTCCTAGGCTGTGCATCTTCAGATTACACAGCTCAGGGATAGCTGCAAAGGGTGAGGAATGGAAAAACCCCAGGGAACAAAGAGGCTTCAGTGTGTGCCTTCTGCAGGAACTTGTTCCTTTCTGGAGAACAAGCACAGGTAAGAGCAGAAGTGGTTACTCATGCTACTGTAGCAGCCAGATGCTTGCAACATCCCAACGCTCAGCTGAAAGTAGGGCAGGGCTTGTTTGCCAAACTGTTGGGACTCATTGTAAAGAGACAGATATTTTTGGGGGCCAAATATCCAGAGATTTACCAAGTCCCTTTGCCCATTTGGAAGATCAGGCTCTTTGGCCTCATTTCATATTTGGGCAAAAGCGCAGCACAGGGAGGAGAAGGGTACGGGTGAAGGGAATTAATCTTGGGCCTATAGTGAATCAGGCACAGAGCTGGAAAGAATATGTCATCTGGAAAGAAAATGAAATCTCTTCAGTAACTACTTTTCAATCCCAATCACAAGATTTAGGGCACTGAAGTCCCATGAGTGTGTGTGTCTGCTCTAATAGAGCCCCATCCCCTCTTGGCCCTGCTGTTTTACTTCTTGGAGCCAACTTGTTCCTTCTGCCATGCTGAAAACAGGCTTGCTGATCCCACCTCCCCGCTCCTCTTCTTAAGGCAAAAGGTCTTTGCATCCCAAAGCTCAGTCTGCACCAGAGATAGCATATGAGCAAGAGAAAGGCTGGATACCAGGAACAGATGGATACCAGGCCCCACCTGAAGCTTATCTCTGACAATATAATAAGTAAAGGTCTTATGTGCTACAGAGGGTGCCCAGAGCTCCTTGCTGGTTTTGAAGCAGCAATGGTTTCTTCCCTTTCTTTAGCATGCAAAGAAGTTCCTCTCCAAGTCTTCCCTGGCTACTGCTGGTTCCATGTCTCAAGGTCTCCATGGTCTGGAGAAAAGCTACTCTCAGTGCAAGTGGTTGGTGTGATCTGTCCAAGGATCATTTGCACCCTGGATATGGGACAAGGTGCTAGTGACTGTCCCTATGCACCGAGCTGCTGGATAGGTATATATGCCCTTCATTCCTGCAAGGAACAAATGCCTCCTTGCCCATCGTGAGTGGAAGCAGTGTGCTGGCTGCGTGTCTGAGTCAACACTTTCAGTCTTAGCTAGGAAAAGGTCTATATGGAGCCAAACAAACAAGCACCTGCTCCCTAGCATTTCTTTGCCTTGGTGCCTCCATTACTCTGAAGCCTTTCTGAGGGGTTGAGGATCAGATCCATTAGGGTGGTTAGAGTCTTGCTCAAACCTCTCTGATCCATAGAGGACTCTACATTCCTGCGGTCACCTTTCTGTCTGTTTATTTTCAACTCTTCTGGCCTATTCTTCATACCTCTTTACCAAGTAACTCAAAACGCCTCATCAGGTAGCCCATATATTGTTTTACAGGTACTTATCAGGACCAGCCACTGCTCAACCAACTATCCTTATTTAATTGCCAGTGAGGGCTGGGATCCACTTCCCCAGTCCAAACATGCACATACACCCCTCCACCACTTATTTCTCTCTGCTCCAGGATATCTCTGGCAGACAGTTAGCAGCTGGACATCAGAAAATGAGCAGCACAAGATGTTCCCCGGGTAGACTGAAGGAGACAAGGCGTCATGCAAAGCCTGCAGAAAGACTGAGGATGTAAGTGGAAGAGAAGGGCTGGAAGAAGCACAGCTGCTCTGTGCACGACAAGGGCAGGGGCCATCCTCAAGGCATCAGCAGGACTGTGCAGAGCTGTCCTCTCCCCAGGACGCTTTTCCCCACTGCAGGAGAGCATCTGCCGGATGCCTGGGCAGTGACGCATCCCTCTGCGCTGCAGAGAACGGCCCCTTGTCCTGGGGGAGCTGGCTCTCGGGGCCCACTTCCTTCCCTGCTCATGGGTCGGCAGCAAGGCAAGGCAGGACACCAGCCTGCCAATAGCAAGGAAGAGTCCCAAAGCCCTGGGGCTTTGGCTTGCCCAAAGTCCAGCCCCTTCTTCCTGCTGAGCAAGGGTGATCTCACAGGGGCTGCAGCCAGATTCCTGGCTGGAACCAGCCAGCATGACAGAGGGAGAGCCCTGTGTCCCAGCAGCCAAGGGCTAAAGCTGAGAAGGACTTCATTCCTCCACTGAGGACATGCTGGCCTTTGCCCATGATGCTGGGAGAGGCAAAGGGGGCCGATGCGAGAGGCAGTGGGCTGAGCACGCAGTGTGGTAGCAGCCAGTCTGCTCGCTGGCCTGCAGCAGTCCCCAGGCACAGAGCAGCAGCACAGCTCCATAAGCAGGCGAGACTCACTCCAGAGGTTGCCTCAGGACAAGGAAAACCTGTTAGCACCTGCCAATATTTAAGCAGCTCTCACATGTCCCAGCCTCTGTAAGCTTTAGCTCTGTATGCATAGCACAGAGCACAGAGTAAGGTGCAGGAGCATACTGAGAAGATGAGTATGAGTGGGCATTGGGTGTTAGAATCTGTAGGGGTGACCCCTTGCTCCAAGTGGGCAAGGTGCCAGCAAAAAGCCTGGCCACGGGGAACCATCCCCTTGCTCTGCCATAGTGATGGGAACAGGACAGCAGAAAGGGAGAGGGAAGAAGGAAGGTGAATTCTTTTCCTGAGGGGCTCCCCTGCCAGGAGGGGACTTGCCTGGTGCTCATACAGTGGGTGGCAGCTGTGCTGGCAGGCGGCACCCAGAGAGTGCCTGTGGCGGCAGCAGGGAGCCCCCGTGGCAACTGAGCGCACAGGCTCCGCGCAAGAAGAATGCCGGCTATTTGTGCTCGAGGAGGGATGTGAGGACTATAAATAGTTTGTTTAATGCGCTGTGTCCAGGCCTTGAAAAGCTCCCAGCCCATGCACATTCCCCCTTTTGCTGGCGCTGAGACGGCAGCTGTTGAAAACGGCTGAACGCGGCAGCTGCCGCACTCTGAGCCTCCAGCTCCCAGGCCTGCCGTGGGGCAGACCCCGCTCTGCTCCTACCCTTACTGTGCACTCTCCTTGCCAAGAACCCCTCTCTGTAGGCCCCCAACCCGCACCCCAGGCCTTGCCATGGGGCTCAGTCCCTTGGCAAGCAGGAGGTGCCACCAGTGCGCAGGGGCTGTGGGGAGACGCCTGGTGGCCATGGCAGGGGAGCCAGGGGTGGCTATCATGGGTGCAGGCCACACTCCACAGCACGGTGGCCGCAGCAGCTGCTGCCCCCGCACGTGCCTGCGGCCTGCGGCTCCTCTCTGCTCAGCCCCTGCTTGGCACGCTGGGCCTGTTCGTGTCCCCCTGCGTCCCGCTGGCCTCCTCTCACACAAAGGCCCCCTTGTGCCCACGGGCCCGACATTGCCACAGCCGTGGGCTCAGCGAGATACTTCTGAGGGGGGCCTGGGACCACAGCCGGCTGCTGGGGCAGCTGGTGGGGACAGGTGGGCAGGGGCTGAGGGTCCCCACTGCCTTCCTGCCCGCAGGCCGGCACGCGCGGGCAGGAGGGACGTGAGCAGCTGGAGGGGTGCTTGGGGAGAGGGAGAGCTCCGGCGCTGCCGGCCTATGGGAGGCAGGTCCGAGTGGGCACCTCTGCTGGGTGCGGAGACGCAGGACGCGAGGGCAGACCTGCCTGAGCACAGGGGAGAGCTGTCAAGCACCCATGGAAAAAATGCAACTCCCAGGCGCGAGTGGGCCTGGCCTTGTGTGGGGGGCTGCACAGCCTTGCCCCTTCCCAGCCAGCTGAAAAGCAGGAAGCCCACAGTGGCTCCGCTGAACTGCTCGCTCTCCTCTCCTTGCACCAGAATCTAAGCACCCTGCTGGGCCTCCTGCTTGAGCCCTCTGGAAATCAGAGCCAGGCGACTCTTTGTAGCATTAGTTGGCAGCTGGGGACCCTCCACTTGCCGACCTCCTGCACATACTGGGCCCAAAGCCACAGGGGCCGGCAGGAGAAGGAATCTGCCAGCTGGCACCCGCGGGGAGGGTGTTTTGGTAAGGCTGTGCTGGGACACCTGTCCTCCCAAAGCCAGGCCAGCAGCGTGTCCCCCAACTGGGACCTGCGTGCACGCAGTGCAACCCTGCAGCTGGGCGGTGATGACAGCTCTTTGTGCTTGTCTCATGGGGCCTGGCTTGTGGGGCTCCCCATGGCAGACTGAGGAGCGCACACCGCCCTGGGGAGCTGAGACTGGGCTAGGCAAGCAGCCCAAGGGCACTGGGCTGGCAGGAAGGTGAGGGACATAAAGGTGCCAGGAGAGGTAAGACAGGTGAGGGCGCTGCTTTTCCACACACTGACACTGCCGGGGTTGTCTGAGCTATGATTTCCTTCTTGGGTATCAGTGACTGGCAGGAGCTGAACATTTTTGAACCAACTAAGGAGTGAATCCGGCTCTGAGCAATGCAGTTAAAATCTGGACCAGCCTCTGCTCCACTGTCTTTCCCTTGTGCTGATTTCCTGGAAGCTTTTGCATCCAGCTGTAATACGCATGGCCTCAAAGCAAAGAGTGGGAAATCCTGGCCTCCCACAAGCCCTATCCAGGCTCAGATGCCTTGTGTGGTCTCCTTTGCAGGGTCCAGGCTGTTCTCCACTCCCACCCACTCCATGCTTAACTCCATCCTCTCCAAGCAGCTCCCCTTTTCCCAGCCTTTCCCAAAGCACATATAGCCTGACATATCAGAGAAGACCCCCACTCTGCCACCAGCCTGGATCCATGGTAAGAGGCAGGTCAGCTCAGCAGTGACCCCAAAGCTCAAGGATAGCAATGAAATATGGGCGATGCTAATGTGCCTCAGCGCAAAGTTCACCAGTCCAGATGCAACCTCACCAGCTCCAGTGAAGCATCGCAGATGGCACTAGGGGGTCAGCGACAATTTGAGCGGCTCCAGCTGCTTTGCCATACTTTGCTTGCAAAGTATGTAAAGTAACCACATGTCACCAGTGTCCAGGAACAGCTTCATCAAGCTCTGACCAGACCCAAGGCTCTAAAGAGAGCGAGCTGCTGCGCAGATGTCCCTTTGGCAGAGGCCGGGCCTGAGCGTCCTTGTCCCACCCCATTCCTGCCGGGCAGAAGGTTCCTACTCCCGCACACAGCTGGGTGCTGGGTGCTGACTACTCCTCTGCCACAAAATAAAAGGCCGAGAGCCACGCGCAGTGGGTGGCCTCCCTCCTGCCCACACCACAGCACAGTGCATGGGATCTGGCTGCCCAGGCACCACAGCGTGGGCCCTGATGGGCACCCAGCTCTGCCATGGCCATCGCCTGGGACATGCCACGGGGCAGCGCTGCCCCCTCCTGGCAGCCTCGGCCCGGCCTGCTGAGGGGCACGTTGAGCCAAGCAAAGAGACAGGGTCTCTCCTCAGGAAGGGCCATGCTACCAGTTCATGTTCAGGATTGCCATAGCAAAGAAGAACAGGCCTTGTTGTTGAAGATCATTGCTCTCCTAGGCCCCCAAGACATTGTGCTGTTCCTGCAGCACTAACCCCCTGGGTCAGCACTAACCCCCAGAGGCAACAGAGGAAAGAAATGAAGTTGCAAAGCCCTGGCGGTGCTTAACACCTCCACACTAGGAACAGAGCTTGGTGTTGCTCCTGCACTTGTGCTCAAGATAAGCAGCAAATTCCAGTCTCTCATCCACCCCCTAAACCAGGTCTGGCAGCCATCTAGTGCCCCTTGCTCTCATGCTCCAATACTTACGTATCTTTTCATGCCTAGGCTGCTGTTACAGGTGCACGTTACACCACAGCTTGAAGGTGGATCGATCTCCCACCTTGTCGCAGTCCTCCTCTGCTCTACCTCCCTCCTGCCAGACCCAGCTTAGTCCAGGAAGGTCCCAGCCCCACAGCACACAGTAAGACACTGCCCCCATCCCTCCAAGCACTGTCTGGGCCACGTTTCTCTCAGCTTTCTGTTTATTATTTGGAGTACACAGTGAGCAAGGTGAAAAAGCAGTTTTGCCATTGAGGCTGAGTGGTTATTGCTTGAGGCACATTCTCCAGCAAGGGCAAGGGCATGGAAGAGACAAAATGTCTTGCCTACATCTTATAGGGCAAAGGAGGGCCCTTTACCCACAGCCAAGCTAGAGCCACCCCCTTACCACGGGAAAAAAAAGGTGATGGGAATGGAGGAGTGCAGGAAAGTGCAAGTCAGTTTGCACAGTGGCCCAAGGGAGCAGGGGAGTACAGCAGCAGGTGATGATAGTGTAAAGGTTATGATAGTGTAAAGGATGGAAACATTTGTGAACAGTAGAAATCTGCCCATTCCTTTCTGCTGAGCAGAGCTCCGCTCTGCTCCATGGCAGGTAGCTCGCTCATGGTACCAGACCCTGCCCTGGCCTTGCCCAGAGCTGTGAGTGGGCAGAGGGGCAGGAAGGAAGAGGGAAGGGCAGGGCCAAGTGCCCACCATAGCTCCAGCGCTGGCCTCAGCGGGAGAGGAGGGGAACCTGCTGCTTGGAAAAGCAATGGCACTAGAGTGGTGGCACTCCTGGGCTCATGTGGGAAGAAACGTCCACTGCAGTGTGTGTGGGGGTATCATATGAGGACAGGGTAGGAGAGCCCTCCAAAGATTCAGTGCTTAAATTGGTGTAAAGAAAGGGGCTATGGATATGTGAGGCATGTGTTCAAGGCCACACAAATGGAGTCTGGGGAATGAGGAACCAGCTGCTGGTGTTCTCATCCACCGTGGACGCCATGCTTTGGTTATGCTTACCTTTTAGAGAGCGCTTAGTGGCAAAGACAGGGCTAAGAGTACGGACCTTCCTCCTTGCCATGGTCTGCACTCTCTTCTACTGGAGTGGTGTAATACCTAGTGATGGTCCCAGCATGCAGGTATCAGCAGCAATGGGACAGCGCTGGAGCTAACAACACCAGTCATCTCCCCCCTCACCCCACAATGTCTCCCCAAAGGTCCACCTGCTTCCTGTTCTGCAGCCACACTTGAGCCTGCTCCTTCACTTGCCTCCACCATGGTTGCGAAAAAGCCAGGTACAGTGATGCACAGGCGCTCCCATGCTGCCTGCCCTCCTCTGCTTCTGGGGTGGGGATAGAGGAGGAGGAAGAGCGAAAAAGCAGCCCAGCCCAGAAGAAGAGAAGAGCAGCTCCTGCCTTCTTGAACCCCTTGAAGGATTCAAGGCAGTCCACAAGAGACTGCAGGGTAAGTCTTGCTGAGAGGCAGGGCAAGGCTGGTAGGTGGAGCAAGGTAGGGTAAAAGTTTTCTGTGTCCATGGATCCAAGGGGAGGCACTTGGATTGGGCCGGGCCTGCTGGGGTGGCCTAGCTGCAGTGCATCTGTTGTGGCTCTTAGCCGCACATCGTCAGCAACAGCCACTGCAAAGAAGAGGGAGACAGCATGAGCAGGGGTATGAAACTACCAACATCTTGACAGCCCTTGAAGAGAAGTCTCTCAGTCTTTCAGGGGCTCGTACCCCTTACCCTCCCCAAGGGGGTGCAGGGCTTCCTACCTCCTGAGCCCAGGCCTTATCATCAAGCCCCTGCACCCTCTGGACCCACTGCCCAGAGCTGCTGGCTGAGCTCTCACCTCAGAGATGTTCATCACCGCAGTGCCGGTGCCCTCAGGGTCCATGCTGCGGAAGAACCCTGCAGACCAGAAGCAGCAGCTGAGCAACATGCCCTTCTCCCCTTTTTCCCTCCTTATCCTGAACCTGGAACTTACTGAACATGGCCTCTAGCTTGACCAGGCAGCAGACAAAGTTGTCAAAGTCCACACCCATGTTGGGGTCTGCATAGCGAGCCACGACCACCTGATGCAGCTTATTGTTCAGCTTGAAACCTGCAAGTCAGAGAGCAGTCAGCACCCAGGGAGGCCTAGAAAGAGGGATGCGAGTCCCACAGCCCCTACACCAGGGGAAGTGCTGAGCCTAGACTTGGTAGGAAGAGACGCTCTCTGCAGAGCTACAGACCATTGCTTGATGAGCAGTTGAACTCTGGATTAGATCCTATAGGTCAGAGGAGGGCACAAGTAGGGACCACTGTGCCTGGATACCTGACTTCAAGGCTACCAGTGTTCAGCACAACTGCATCAGAGAGGAATGGACCCCAGCTCAGATGTGGGCCCCAATCCCACTACCACAATAGATGGGCTGAAAGTATGCAGAGGTTGGCCTCATGCTTCTCCTGCACTCCTTCACCCTCAGCCCAGGCTCATCCTCCTCCACACCTACCTGCTGACTCCAGAGCCATGCGCATTTCGTAGGAGCTCATGGTGCCTGATTTATCCAGGTCGTGCTGAC
>JAVCKT010020643.1:0-29605 GCA_032273925.1 Rhynchotus rufescens | reverse complement strand
GAGCTGCAGGTGAATTAGAGTTAATACCTGACCCACTTTTTGCAACAAAATGCACAAAGAAGCTAAGATGGCCATGAGGGTAGTGACTTAAAAACACACAACACTTATATAGAATCTACAAAGCTATATGTAGTGATAGAACATTACAGAAATCTTTACTAGATGATATATGTTTTAATGTTTGTTTCATCACAGAGGAAATCCTACTGGAGATCCTACTGGAATTAACATAACATCAAAAGGGCATGGAAAGAGCACCATGTTACAGTCACGACATCACGACTGAAATGCATAAGATATTTCAGACCCTTCCTCTTTTACATTTTAAGAAGCATTTTTAACAAGCTCCTACATGTGCAGCAATTTATTGCTCTTCTGAGATACCTTCCTTGTTGTCTTCTACTGGACACACATTTACAGTTTACCTTTCACGTCCGTGCTTCACGTCCCTTCACTCCAGCCACATCCCAGCAGAAATCAGGTCTCTACCACGTGACAAGTTAGTCGCCCTTGGTACTTCAGGGAATGACAGCAGAGACACCCTCTTTCATCTCTGTCTTGCCATAGGATAAAATTCTCTTTTCTCTCTTGCAGGCCATAGACATTCTTGAGATTAGACTACAGCAGCATGTTAGGATTAATGAAACAAAAGCTGTGTGGGATCACCTACCAGAAGAGGGGAGCATCTCCTTGGAAAGAGGAATATTCCTAGAGTATCACACTTAGGAGATAGCCAACACCAACCTACTTTCTGCCCTGTGCTCCATGTAACAGTTTTAATTTACTCACAGTGTAATGCTGCTTTGGGAAATTAAGGTAACTAAAAAATAATTGCATATAGCAATGTTGTGGCACCATCTGAACAGGACAGGCTTGTGCTGGCTGTCAATCCCGGAGCCCGTGGCAGGAAACGAAAGGGGAGTCTCAGTGACAAGGCTGCATCTCTGCAATTCTCCATCATCCCAAAACTATCGGAGCCAGAGCCTGGCACCTTTAGAGTGTGATATAAAACACACTTCTTTGTTCAGGTCTTTTATACTAACCATGTGTTGGAATTCCCTTGGCAATTAATTTCCTGGCTGGTAATCCCCTGGCTCTGATCCATGCACAGAAAGTCACTGCGCTGGAGGGAGGTGTGAAAGGCACACGCTCCTCTGTTTGCAAAATGATTTAAATGACAGTGGCCAAGTCTCAAAACTTCAAACTTGCCCGGCGTAATGAAGCCAAGTTTGTTGTTAAACACTCCTTAAGCTGGGTGTCATGGTGCAAGTACTGCAGGTAGGAGCATTTGGATTCTCTATGGTAATATTTTAAGTATTTTAAGTACAAGAAGGATACTCAACAGTATCCTGAAAGTACTGAGATTCAGAATACTCTTAGTGTACTAATTATTAATGAGAACTAAACAATAAATCCTTAATTCTACTGACTTTAAGAAAAATTAGATGAATAAAAATAAAAACATCATGTACCCATAATGTACCAGGTCACTACATTCTAAGCTCTGTATTCAAGTACATAACTCTTACAGCAAACCCACCTAGTGCTGGTAACTGCAAAATAACCAAGAGCTATTGCACTGCCTCCCCTCCATAGCCAGGCGAAGTGGGTTAGAACAGGTTTGATAAGATATTTTTAAAGTTCTTCTGAGACAAGAAAATCAAGAAGATTTGTGGACATACCATCTATAAACAAACAAACTCCGGACAAAATCTAGATTAAGTTTCCTTTACTTTTAGACAAAGTCTCCCACAAGAGGAAGAACATTGATATCGTGCTCACATGTGCTCTGAAGAGAGGATTGAGATATCATCTTTTTAATTAACTTAACCCAAATCGAGGCAATCTTAACAACAGCACTCCGATGCTGGACTTGTCAAATCAGAAAACACCAGACCTAAAGCAATATGGGAAACTCACCTGTCCATCACTCTCCAGAATTAAAAAAAAAAAGAAAAAGAAAAAAAAGAAAATAAAATTGATCTCTGTGTTTGCATCTTCATTCCTTATCATCCTTACATATAAGGTCTACCACTGGATCATAATTAATACCAGTACCAAGGGAGTAACAGAATAATAAATAATAACAATAAAGCAGCGAGCATGTAAGGGTCGAATACTTGTGGGGAAAGATCTTGCTTTCACTGAAAACAATCTAAAAATCCCCCTGAATTCAGGAGCTATTGGAACAAGCCCTTGGCCCCTGTAGTAATGGGCTAAGGACAAGGAAAGGATGGACATAGCCATGCTGTGCTCCTCTAAAAATTTAGTGAGTGCCAACCTGCTGCTGTGAGGCTGCTGTTCTTTCTTTTAGTGCTTTCTTGACACATGTAGGAGAGGATAAAAGCCTAATGGGTGCGAGTGTCAGCACAATATAAATTACTGCAAGGAAAAACTTGATGCATGGCTTGGGATCTGAAAAGAGGAATGTCCACCATTGTTTGTGATTATGGATCACATCACAATCTAATAGCAATTTTTATTTAATCAATAATTTCCATGCTGAACAGACAGCCCTGTTACAGAGAATCGACAAGCAGGTACTGATAGCGACAAGGCTTGTTATTAATCTTTACTCTGCCAACATATCAACCAAACTACTGTAAAAAAGCACCACCAAGATGGATTTAGAAACAGGGTGCTTTTTTTTCTTTTTCTTTCTTCCTTTCTTTCTTCCTGTCTTTTTTTTCCCTTCTCCTTTCTTTTTATTTCTCTTTCCTCTCTCTTTGCATTTTTTTCTCTCTCCTTCTCTTTCCTTTCCATTTCTTTCCTTTCTTTTTAGTTACTCATCCCTTTCCTCCATTTCCAGGTATCTAACATTTCCTACAATTTATATCTTAAGTTTATTTGAAAAACCTGGGGCTTGAATTACATAAAAAGGCAATTCATATTAAGCAATTTCACAAATCAGTGGGACCTAGCCCAGTGCTCAGTGTTAGCCATTATAGGCTAATAAATCATACTTTCTCTTTGAGATGTCAATCGCCAAAGTGCTTTGTAAAAATGTTGGCATCTGTAATTCAGCGAAGCCTTTTCATCTTGAAATAAGATGCTCCAGACTGATAACAAGAATAATCCTCTCTTGATCAAAAAAAAAATCTGCATTTTACCAATTAAAGCTGCTGCCAGAAGCCAAACGGAGCAGCACTGAGACTCCACTGTAGTTTATCTCTGCTAAACACAAGGAGGGATACAGTTAGAGCTTTGTTTCATTTTCAGCTTGACTACTTTATCTCCCCAAGAACTGCAGCATCTCAGCCCGGCGATGCACGTAAGAATGGGATATGCTGCCCTCATACCTACAGTAGCAGCCACCAAAGCCACCCACTCCTGACAAAAACACCACCCACTCACTTTACAGAGTAGGCGGCCAACGCTTTGAAGAAAACTCATGCTCGCACGAAAGTTTGAGCGCTGGAAAACACTAAATTTAACAACACAAAAGGCTCAGCTGTTTTTCTGTTGTTGTTATTTTGGTTTTTTTTTCCTATTAAGAGGTTACACAAACAAAAGAGGTGGAAAAAAAAATGAAGCCCCTCCCCAGGTCTCAAAAACAAACGCAGAAACAGCACTTTGGTCCCTATCAAGTGCACCCATCCCTGCTTTCATTCATATAGGCAGAGAAACAGCACCCAGAGCAGGGGCCCCAGGCAGCTTGAGCTATGGCCTTCCACGGCTTCACCACGAGCCGCCCCGCAGTGGGACAGCAAACAAGACACGCAGCTGCATCACGGCAGGAGAACTTGCATGGAAAAGGCCAGCTTGGCCCAGGTGCACACGCTGTGTCCCAGCCCTTTGGATAGGACTGCATGTGCTTGCAGCACTGAGGCAGCAGGTCAGACCTCCCGTTTTCTCTCTTCTAGAGATGCCAACAAGACCAGGGGCTGGAGAGGCAGCTGGCGCTGCACTGGCCCCTTTGCTTTTGCAGCTTCTCATTTTTCCCTTCCTCTACAAACTGGAAGACACGAAATACAACTAAAACCTGGAGTCTGCTAGGAACCACACAGCTAAATGAACACTTAGAATAAATACTTATTTCCACAGACCAGCTGAGCTTGGTGATTAAAAGCACAGCAGAGGCCAAGCACTGCCCATTGCCATGCATGGCCCTTCCCATTCAAATGCCCAGTCATTGAAATCTAAATGCCCAGAATAACTTCTCAGGAGGAGCGCTGTTCTGTCCTACCCACAACAGTGAGAAGGAAGTGCTATTTAAACTGCACCTCCTGGCTTAGCAATCTCTTTCAGGGTCACCAAACCGTCACCAAACAGTCACTTTGGCAAGTCACCTGAAGAGCAGCCATAGCAGTGTCACACTAACAAGTTTTCCTGATGCTGTGAAAGAAATGCTAATTACTGAGGAATTAAAATTTTAAAAAATGATTACATTTTGCTCTCCAAATCCCCTCTTAATACTGCACAGATTAGGGGGATTTTTTTTTTTCTGTAAATGCTTTGCTATCATGAAAAAAACAAAATTCCCACTTTATTTTCTTCCCTTTCTCGATTCACTGAAAGCCAGACTCTGGGCAGGTGAACTTCTGACGCGCTTGTGCAGTGGTAAGAGGACCTGAACCCAAGCAATGCCACCCTTTAGGTCAGGCCCACAGTGAATGAGATTTCTTCACGAGGCTGCAAGGCTGGCGCTGAACACCACAGCAATACAGAGGGCATCCTTGTTGTGTGGAAAACATAGAGCAAAGAGGGGTTAGGAAGGCAAGGAGGGTCTGGACCAGATCCCGGAGGCTCCTGGCACCCTATGAAGCACATACAGAATGGCAGAGAGGTCAGTCTGTGGCTTGACCTTAAAATCCAACAGCACAACCCCCGCCTTTGATAGAGGTTAAAGACTTTTTGCATGGTAACACATCTGTGTTAGGTACCCACATGGAAAGAGCGAGAGAAGGAAAAACTTCAGGGTACAGATCTGCATATTAGCTTTCATGTGGCATGCAACGAATTGCAGGTCCATAAATAAGGCTACCCTTCTGGCATATGTGAAAAAATAGGGACTTAGTCTGTTCCATATAATCCAGAACAGAAAGGTGTTGTCCTAATTACAACTCAGCCTTTAAGCAGGCGGCAAAATGAAGATTTCAAAATCTAAAACCTAAAATTCTCCCCAAACTTCTGGCCAAATATTTTTCCTGATTATTTGCTTTCTGTCTATAATCTCCCCTCCCTCTCTATTCCCTCACAGCTACAATGATCAGATATAGGTGGATGCATGAACCAGAAAACCCTGTCCAGGACTCTTGCCTCTAAAAGCATCCCTCAGTCTTCCCCAAGCTGTCCCAACTTTAACCCAACCCTGAGTTTGTATCTCCTGAAGAACAATTTCTTTTGTACACAGCATTGCTTCTTCAAATTTGGATTACGGTTCAGATTTGATTGAGTAAAAAATAAAACAAATAGGATAAAACCACCAAAAAAAATCCTTTGCTGTAGTACATAAAACATTCTCCTGTTGGCAGGAAAAAATGATTACTATAATGGATTTCATGTTCTTATCTATTCCTTACTCTTTTCAATTTAAAGGAAACATTTCTGAACATTTCAGGGCACTGGCTGTCATTGCTACGCACAATGAGCCTCCAAGTGGGTTGAAGCCTCTCTCTACTTCTGCACTAAAATCAAATGAAATCATAATGAAAATGCACTGAAAACTGCCTTTGCAAATAAGATTTAAAAAAAATCCCTACATGTTTTATACACACATAGAAATTGGGATACATAATTACTCCCATTCTGGACTGTGAAAGGACTCTATCTGCATCTCAAAGAATGAGATGCAAAAGAACTGCAAGCACAGCCCACCGATGGGACTGGCACCTTACTGTCTTTATCAGCTCAGGGTGGTTTGCTGGCTGTACAGCTGTACACTCTGATTTACACCTTTGCACCTGCAACTACTACTCACGGGAATGTTCTCATCTCAAAAAGTGGCTTACCCCCTATGTTAGATGTCTTCTGAAGTAGAGAGATGGAGCTCTCTCCACTTCGGACCTACCACGTCCTATTGGAGAGGAACTTTGGTAGCAACCACAGACCAATGTGCATGGCAGTGGAGGGAGTTAAAAGGCTTTTAAAAGTCTTCTTTTAAACCTAACCTGATTGGGGTGCCTCTAACTTCTGAATGTCCAAAATGATCCCTGTGAAGGGTTCTTGGCCTTCAGAAGGAAGACGTGTTCTTCATCTGCAGATGAGGCCTGTTCTCAAATGTCTCAAGCTGTGCCAGCGTTGATTGAGGCGCCCCAAATCACTGCTGACACTGCACAATTTCATCTGAAGTAGTCTCCAAACAGCCTGGGTTGATTTTCTGTGGGTCTTCATGGATATGGGACCAACTCCTGTCAAATGGGGTGAAATCACCCTATTCTACGACAGCAGAGGGCAAAACCCTTCAAAACAGAGAACTTCATGTCCTACTTCTTTTGAGTATTGGTTAGTCCCTTATGATCATTAACAACCAAACTGTGGCTGATCCTAGTGTGTACGAGGATACCAGAAAAACACAAGGAATTTCCCTTTGGGCTTGCGTGCAGTAACAGATCCTGGTGTTCTGCCCCTGGTTACTGCTGGGGGAACTCTTCAAGTCAAGATGACTTTTAAAAATAGACAGGAAGGCCTCTACAAATGAAATTCTGAGCGTCAGACATCGCTGTCAGTTTAGGGCTTTTTGATCTCATCTAAGCAAACACAACAACAATGAGGGAATTTAGTTGCTGCACAATTAAGGAGAAAACACTAACAAAAATAGCTCTGCAGTTCTTCAAGCGTGTTTCTGAATAAAAATAATTATCATCAAGGCTACACAGCAAGGGGGATGAAAAATGCGTTTTTATGATTGCCATTGTATTAATATTTAACAATAATGTCAGTCATTTCCTTGAAGGATAATTTTCTTAAACAAACTTTTATCTTTAATGTCTAACCCTTTTGCAATATTTTATTCTTAAACTGATTTCTGGGGCAAGAAAGGAGACAAACAGCAACAAAAAGCAGATTTATAAAAATATACAATATCTTATTAGCTTCTGGGTGCTCGAATGCATTTATCACATATTTAAAACAAACTTGTGCTCAGCTAAGCCCAATTATAATATCTTGCTGGGCAGAGAAATTAATTAAACAGCTGAATGATAAAGACCCCAGCAGCAAACTGAAGTTGTAAAATAAATATGATTTTCTCTCTCTCTTTTGTTTTTTTTTTTTAGTAAGAAGAAGGGAAAGAAAGCAATCTATAACACACATGTTCAAACGGTAACATAAGTAATCTTTTCAGGAGTGCAATGTGGTGTAAATAAGACTACCTGGCAGGCGAACCCAGCAGCGGCTCTAATGCCGCTCTCCAGCTTCGTGATTTGCTAATGTGAACCACACGCATCCCTTTTGCACCAAGTTCAAACAACCCCGGCATTCCAGCAGTGCAGCTCAGCGACTGAACCAGAACAAGGGCAGAACTTGTCAGGATTTAAGAGCTTTCAGCAAAACCCTTCAATTGCAGCCGGTGCCCTATTCCATAGAAGGATATCAATTATAGATAGTGACTTGCTTTAGCAGGGCAGTCGGTACTGTCAGACACTAGATAGACAACCATGAAGAATCATGAATCTTTCTATTAACTGTAGGAGAGGGAGAAAAAAAAAATAGGATGGATAGGTGCTATAAATACGGCAGAGCATCTGAATGGTTTAATACCTTTCCTCTTGGTGTACGTATCATGAAAATTTAACCATACTGAATTCTAAGTGGCACACATTGCTCGAAAATAAGAGCTTCCACACCAAAAATCACTGCCCTTCTGGGTGGGTCAGCGACGATTCTTTTATGTAGCTTTTTGCTTATTTATTTATAACAGCCCAGGTTCCTTTCATAAATTCAGAAAACATTGTCTCTTGGCACCCAAACACACCTTTACTTGCATTCATATTTTGCACTAGTAATAGCAGGACTTAGCTATGGAAAGAAAAGCAGAAAAATACCATCAAATGTTACGTACTGTAAAAGACTTTGGTAAAGACTGTCTTTCTAAAAGACTTTGATTTCTGCTGTAAAATTACACCATATACTCAAATATAGACATGTTTGAATTTACCCTTTCATACAGGCTGTCTCACATACAGCTACTTGAAGCAAATAGTCCTAGAAGCTGAATTGCTTACTGTTGATTTCAGAGTAAATCACCATGGAAGGTAATAAAGCTATCCTCATGTGAGAGAGGGACCAGAATACATAGAAACAAATTCACACCTACCTCTATCTGAACACATGCATCTATGTTTGTGGACAAACTCACATACACACCCAGAGGAACAACATCTAACACATGAACTCTATGCGCCGTGGAGAAATTCTCCTGAGTTCCACTCTGTCTGGCTAGACTGGAATCTGCACTTTGCCCTTTAGGAGCTCACTGCAAAACTAATATGTAGAAAAACATTTCCATCTTTTCCTTAAACACTGCAGTTCCCCTAAAACTTCAGCAGTTTGTGATACAAGACTTGGATAACAGTCTGTTCTATGCTAGCAGAGTTATAGGGTCTGACAGCTTACTAACATGTACGGCTATGAACAATAGCTTTATTCCCCTGAAAAAAAGGGGCAAGATACGTCACTGTGAGTCTTACTGTTAGCTTGCACAGATCCTGAAAGATTCAGTCTTATTAGGAATGCCTTCCAGGTCTTCTGCTGAAATTCTGCATTTTGCAGATTTTTCTCATCCCAGCTGAACTTCCAAAGCCCTGGAAATTCATTTGGACAGCTACAGTTGTGCAAGTGTAGGCATAGTCCAACTATTTCAAAGTCAAATATAAATATATTTTCCTTTCTATTGAATATATGTGTGGTGGCTGATATAGAAGGAGTTTCTTGCAATCCTTGGCAAAGATCCACATAGTTGACTCTTAGGGTCTAGACTGCTCTTAGGTTCAGCTCTTAGGGTCAGCTACCACCACTATTTGGGCCTGAGTTGCATACATCAGCTACGTCATCCATACATACGTTATAAAAACATGAGGACATGAGCTACATCAGTGGGGAAATTTTCAAGGGTCAATCTGTTACACAGGGACTTCACACTTCCTTTCAGAATGACGCAGCTACGCAAAATTGGGACAGCTTTCCAGTGAAGCTTTACCAAGATTCAGACTTTTCTCAATTTTCCTAGTTGCTGCAGGTATATATCAAAGGCCTGTGGCCATCAAGAGCAGACCAAATGTGAGAAGCAAAGAGGGTGAAGGGCTAGGCTTTTAAATAGAGCTCACTGTCTAAAGCCCTTTGCAATTGTGGGCAGAAATAAACTTGCTTGAGACAACACAGCAGGTCTCTGCCAGAGCAGCAAGAGAAATCACAAACCAGGACCCCATCACTGAGTCACGCTGACTCCTGCACTTTGATTCCTGCTACTTCAATGTGATGCTTGCAATGATGGTGATGATAATGATGATTTTACTGTCTTTAGGATCCCAAGCCAGGACTTGCTCCTTGTAATCTTAAATACCATCCTAACACATCAGAATCTTGACTTTTGCCAAAAAGAACTCTTTGCATTATAGAATGTTTTTCATCTGCTTGTTTTTTTGCTAGAGAAACCCATTTCAGGTGCTGCCATCATACAAAAATATATGAAGTATGCTTTTTATAAGAGGAGCCTTGCTGTTGACTCATACAGTAAAATCCTCTAAAAAAATCAAATCAGAAAAAAACCAACAATAAAAAGAACTATCACAACATCAATTCGAATAATTTTAAACTTTAAAATATTAGCTAACAAGAGCAATGGAATTCAATTAAATTTTATGTCTAAAACCTCAAAAAACACACTTTTTTTTTAAAGGCACCTTTATTATGAATTTATTTTTTATTTCTTATATTTTGGTGTAAATTGTTCATCATCATCACCATCGTTGTAATCATTTCTGAATATTGAGAAAGATTTTCCAGGCATTGTAAAGCTTCAGTTTACAATTATTAGGAGATATAAAGACTGCCTGTGCAGATTCCTTGATGTCAGTTGGTCTGTTTGCATGGAACCAATTGGAAGACCAACACTTGATCTTTTAAATGTTTTCAACCTTTTGCAGCCACAAGTCATATGGCTTTTCTTTCCTAAAAGATATTATGACATTGAAAGACTCTCTCCTTACATTTCATTTTGGTCTATTAAAATGCTAGGTTACGTCTGATGAAAAAAATTGTCCATAGATTCAACACAAATTATTGCACTGGAATTTTTAGTGTATCACAAAATTTCCACTATGTGGTATTCTTTCATTCATTATTATTGTAACTACTGTTATTTAATTATAATACCGATAATTACAAGAAATTAAAAACACACTTGGAAGAAGAATTGCCAATATCACCAAGCCCTCACAATCCAGCCAGTGCAAGCTGGCATTGCTTTACTGAAGTAAATTTTGCAGCACCAGTTTCCCATAGTTAAGGATTTGTACATAGTGTTTAAAAGTGTTTTTTATAAATATATATATTTCTTTATGTACACATAAACTTAGAAATAGAGAAGTCTAATAAATAACGAGGGAGAATTACATTTTTTAACAAGCTGTTTCAGTGAGACTGGCAAGATTGTACAATAGATTTTACAGGATCCTCAGGAAAGCATTGAGTATTTTTTACAAAAAAAAATGATTCTGATGCACAGATTATTTTCTGAAGATGATCATTTCTAATATAGCTACAAGGAATTCGTTTTTGTTTCACAGTACTTATATTAATCCTATGAGTCTTGTAATTATGAGAGATGCTGCTAGCTAAGGAGCTGGGAAATAGGGGGAGAATGAACCTGCTAGGATACATTCCTAATTTTGGTACTTCATTTTCTATCTTCCCATTATACCAAATTGTAAAAAATAACTTATCTTGGTGACAAATGTGAATACAAAACAAGACTGATACAACGAATGTTTTGTGTAACACAAATAACACTAAATGGTTTGCTTTTGCTAAATAGGCTAAAATAACTCTATCTCCACGTGTCTTGCCACATAATCCACTTCAGTTTACATGCAATGGTAAGTTGATGCACAAAACCCGCCACAAATCCTTAGGGAAGGGGAACAATCCCTCCACAGAAGAAATCTCTCATTTCTACAGTTACAGTCTCTTATTTGGGAAAAAAAAAAAATCAAACTTGGGTAAAGGTTAATAATAATTCATGTCCAGCTTACTATTACTCAACAACTATCAAAGTCTCTAACTCAAAATAGCATTTGCTGGCTTACAGGATCAGAGCCATTACAATCTCTATTGAAGACTTTATTGAATTTTACACTAAGCTTTAGCTGACTGAACAGGTCAAGCACCGCGGCTCAGAGTTTTCTTTATTCTCAGAAACTCATAAACCCCTCTCCAGTTTGCAACGCTGTTAGCTAAGAAACTTGACTCAGCACCGGGTCAGAGACCCTGACCCCCATGAAAAAGGTCACGTAGTTTTAAAACCCAGTTCCTGAATACTATTAACTTACATGCACTAGCTGTTCTTGTGTGTCAAACTCCCGGGAACAGCCTTCCCAATGGCAGTTTGTCTCGTAGACCACTTCAGGCTCCTGCTTGCTTTCATCTTTGTCCCCCTCCTCTTTCACAAGGGTCATTCCTTCTGGCTGTTCCTGGAGAGAGGAAAAAACAGGGGTCAGGAGAGGAGGGAGGAAATTCTCAAACAGAGGAGGAAGAAAAGTGAATTACTTCAGCGTTAAAAGAAGGACGGGGTGGGGGAGAGAATATGTTATTCTCAGTTCAGCCTATTGCTCCTTTCTATAAAACACAAAAGCTCAAAACAGGCCTGGTAAGACAAAAAACAGACAAATGTGTAAAATATATTTTCCTCCTTGGAATTATTCAGGGCAAAGAATCTGTAAAAGAATCCATTCAGCTATAATCCAATCATAAAAGCTCAGCTTCCCTCTCCCCATATTTAAGCAGCTCATTACTTCCACACTTGTCCCCTGCATTCAGTCCCACTACTCATAAATAAGACACTGGTCAATGGAGTTAATCAGAATTTGATTTCTGTACTGTAAGTAAATAAAAACTTTAGATTACTATCTAAAGGGTGTTTTCATTGTTAACAGGGACAGTTCTGTACTCAAAAATCTCTCCAAAAGCAGACTGGTAATTTGTGGGCTATTTATTAATCTGTTCTTGCACACAACATGTATGCAAGAGTTGCATAACGGGGATTAATTTGGGGGATTGATCTTCCAGCTTCCATTCCTCAAAGCACTTCATTCTCCCCATTTTGTTGCTCAGGTTAAGAGTCAGATGTTAGAGTAAACTTTCATTTCACATTTTTCCATTTCAAAATGGACAGGGACAGACTTTTGTTTGTTTTCACAGACTTACTTGCAAGATCAAGGCTCTGATTTTGATCTCGCCTAAGCTGTTGTAAATCAGGAGTCACTCTACTAAAGCCAGCAGTGTTAAGTGGCATAGAAAGTAGAGTAAATAAGATCAGAGTCCAACAGTAAGGCTTCAATTCACTCCAGTGCTAAATTCTGTAAAAAGTCAGCACGACATTAAGAATTTTGCTGAACAGAAAATGCTTCCTGAACAAAGACTTAGACGCCTTTGGTTCATTTTTCCTTGGAAAACAGGGGGGGTTAAGCAGGCTCTGAGCAGCCTGAGGCATCTCTCCCTATCTTCCATCTCTCCACTCCTTTGCAACAGACGCATATAAGAGAGCAAACCCTCCTCTTTGTCTCCAGTTAACAATAATTAACAATCAGGCCCTTGCTATTCTGTGTTGATGCCACCTGTGTGTGTGCACTAGATGAAGGGCCATTAGAGGGCAGGAAGCCTTAGCATAGGTGCTGTAGGTCAGGTGCATCTTCCCTCCAGCAGCAAGATGAAATGCCTGTTAATTAACCTAAATGCCATACCTGCATGCTTCCTGCACCTGGGCTGGGGAGGTCCTCATCAGGTTTTATCTTGGAGCGCTTGTTGTGCATGGGATCTCCAGTGCTGCTCACTGCAGATTCACTTGTGGGTTTATTCTGCTGCAGGCAGGTTTGGTTTTTTTTCCCCCAAAAAAGACAAAATTAGACTGTGATAAATACGTAGCTCCAAACAGAAATATGCAGCATCTGCTCAGCAACTTTATTTGGAGATGCTACACTGTTAATTATATTGGATATGCAATTACATTGTGCTTCAATTACATAGCATTAACTTGTGGAATAGCTGCATCATTCAACCTTGTAATGGAGCTGGGAGGGAACAGGAAGGAGCACATTTGATGCAATTCCTTATTACAGACCAATGCTGGTTTTGTCAAGACAGGGAGGGGTAGGAAGAACTTGCTTTTCCACATAATGATGACTTCAGAGAGGCAATTTTGAAAAAAGAAATCACTATGCATTATCTTGAATAAACATAAGAAAAAGATATATTTTTAGACACCTGGAGGAAAGGTTTTTGCCCTTCACATCAGCGTACCAAATCTCAGCTGCTTTCTTGAGTTTCCATTTATGATGCTGGATAGGAAGAAAAACTGAACACTAGTGCAAACTCTCAGCCAGAACATCTAGATGAAATCCTGGGCTCTCTAAAGTCAATAGCAAAACTACTGCTGACATAAACAGGCCTGGATCTTGTTTTATCTCATGCTGTGCTAGACTGAATACTGTTATCTAGCCCTGCAAATGGATCTTGTAGAAATCCAGAGATCTTCCAGAGATATCTGAACTTGTATAGACACCACAAAAAATTAAAATGGTTCCTACAGCAGTATGTGCTGTTTCTACATTTGTAAAAGCTAGACAGGAGATAAACAGCTCTCAGGCTAACAAATAACCTATCCTGGGTCATCCGGAAACAAATAACAATAGTTAATAAGAACCACAATATTAGTAAGCTGCAATGAACTCCACATTACGGGATTCATTGCTAAGCAGCTCAAGCTTTTAAGAATACAACTTGCTTTTTTTGAAAAAAAAAAATATGTAAACTCATTAAGTCCAATTTTGCATAGACTGGAGAAAAAAAACTCTCAGACTTCTGCACAATCTTTGCAGCTACTCTATACTCATGCATGTTCAGTAGAGCAGAATACGCCTCTGTGCCTAGAGGTGCATTACAGTTACCCTGACTTGGAGGTGCAGCTTATTAACCCCTACCCAGTTAGCATTTTGCAGTGTATTTGCCTTTCCTTGCTTCCCCCCTGCATTAAGTTGTCTAATCCAGGAAAGACCATTTTGAATGAGGGGCTGCTGCAACACTCTGAAATATTTATGAAGACTAAAAACTATACAACCAATCAGAATCTGTGTGTACGCTCTTTTGATTTATAATAAAGGGACTGCAAATGCTACAGCTCCAAGAAAATTGTTATCAAAGGTTCTCAGTGACAGTGGTGATTAATTGCCAGCAAGACAATGTGATTTGTTTCATTTTCCATTTTTAAAGTAACAACATGCAAAGGTTTCTTTTTCTTTTTTTTTCCCCTTACCTGTGTGGACTCAGAAGGCCCAGAGCTGACCTGGACAGGGTTCAGGACACTGGGGATGCCTGGGATAGGTCTCTGGGTAGGAAAAGTTGGAGCAGGATGAATGAGCGGAGGGCTGTGTCCAAAGGCTGAACCTAAGGTCTGCTGACGACTTATAATTTGCTGATGCATTTGCTGGAGGGATACTGGTGTGGGAGGGTATGTGAAACTCAGAGCAGGGCTGAATTCAGGAGGAAAAGGAGGGAAGAAGAAGACAAATACCATTACAGTATGGAACTGTACAGATTAAACTTTAAAATATATTCGACACATTTAAATTAATTGAAGTCAGCCCTCTCCTGCCCCCTTGTCTTTCTTCACACCCCAAAGGATGATAAATACAACTTTTAAATCCATAGTTGCCCTGGATTTACTACTGAGTGCAAAAACAACACCATAACAAAACGTAACATTTTTTTCCTAACATTTACCACAAAAAAACACCGCAAGCGAAATAAAATTCTGAACAACTGAAATAAAAGGCAAGCAGTTCAATAACAGCTATTTATTGCAATAACAAACTTTATATAAAGAAAAAGAATGGGTGCCTACACGCTTTATAGTACTTTTATTGATAATGCAGTTCCCCTATGTTCGTGTGTATGAAGCAATTCCTTTCATCTTGGCTCGCGCTACGCTCTTTCATATGTCTCTAGACCTTATTACAAGAGGAGAGAAAATCAATTGGTTAAATGTGTTCTGAACACCATGCTTGTCATATCACTCATTTGTTTGTAAAGATGGAAAGCTCAGTTCATCCAGAATGTCACCTAAAGAATTTCCATCAGTGCCGTTTGGTTACAGAAACTGATGGATTAACCTTTCCCCTTTGAAATTGGTGATCAATGAGTTTCAATGTAGAAATATTCCAATGGGAAAGCATTTCTCCTTCTTCCAGTGAAACAACATTTAATGTCTATTAAAGCCCATTATGCATGTTAATACCTGTCATCACTTCATTAGTTCTCCGTATTTCTCAGAGTAGGGTGACTTTGGAGGAAATTACTCTGCCATCTAAGGACCTATTTTGCAGGTTAGTGCTAAAGCATTCTTTGTCTCACACTTGAGAAATAGACAGTATGGTACTAAATCTTCACACAACGCTATGAGATGCTCCTACAAACATTTGCCAAAAATTTACCATCATAACAAAAAATAATAAAGGGAAGAAAAACTGTATTCATTCATTTTTTATCCTTAAAAATTCAGTTCAAATGGGTCATGTAAACTTAAAGCAACAGGGCTTAAAAACAAGGGCGCAAATATAATACCTTTTAAGAATCAAGGCTTCTTCTAATATCAAGAAGGTGCATTTAATCCAAATTTAAAGACTGGAGTCTTAATTGCTGTTACTGTTAAGTGCATTAACTGAAAATACTGTAATACAAAAAGAGCTAAAATCACTTCAACGGTTTTAAGTAATAATTCTACAGAAATTCTGTGTTCATTAATCTGACTATACATTTTGTCTGTTCGACTAAAATCCATAAAGAGACAGCTTCAATGTGATTACATTACTATTATTCCTGGTGAGAACTCTGCATTACAATAGTTTGCCCATTTAGGACAGAATATCATTAAGAATACCCTGGGAGAATTTTACTGGTCTTTGAGGAACTCTCTTTTCATTTTGCATTGTATTCTTTTTAATAAAGGGAGGCAGAAATGTAGTGAAAACAGTAATTGTTCACAGCAAGAGTTAGGGAGAAATCAGTAATAATATTCAGTTATTGCAGCTCTATAGTCCCTGCTAGTGTTCCTGTAAGCAACCATGAATGATTACAGCACGACTTAGCTAAGGTAGCCACTATGGATGATTGATAGGACATTAATCAAAAGATGCATATCAGGCTCAGAATTTGTTCACAAGCTTTCTTCTAATAGCTGATTTCATGTTCACTGAGCTCTATGCCAGTTTGTTCAATTTATTCTTCAGTGTACAAGCCATTCATCAAAGAACACAATGATTTAACACCCCTTTTCCTTTTTAGTGAACAAACATTACTAAGTGTAACTACTCTGGTCTGTTCATTAAAAAACACACAATTACAATGTCATAATGTGAGACTGAAACACCGTATCCTTCCTGTACCCCTGCCTCTGTGTTTCCACATCAGCTGGGAGCTCATCCCAGCTACTTCAAACACTAGAAGGCACCATGCCCAAAACTCTGTCCTGTTCTCTGGGATCACCATGATAAGGCAAGGAAAAAATAAGTGGAGGTGATTTCAGCAGGAGGTCCAGGTACATAATAACCTTGGAAACACTGTCTTTTTTTCTTTCTTTCTTTCTTTTGTCTTTTCCTCCTTTCTACATATTGAACATGCATGGCAGTATCTAACTTTGCTAAATTCAGGTTCAAAACTTGGGCTATATTTTTCAGAAGTCATGTGGGAAAAGACAAACATGATTCATTCATAAGACTGATTTAAGATGTCAGCTAGCAGAGTGACTCTGACTACAGTAAAACTAACAGTAGGTTTTTAACCAAGCTATTCAAAAGCAAGGACTGGAAATGACTCCCCGAAAAATACAGGAGGGATCCTATATCCAGGAAAAAGGCAGAAATGCTACTGACTAGAAGGCTACTTAGTAGCCACTTAGCTTAGACACTTGTTTAGTTGGATGGTGAAGAGGAACCCTTCATCTGGGGTAAGAAGATGGCAAAAGCCTCAAGACATATACATAAAACTTGCACTTAATGCTGCTCATTTATATTTACCTGAGTTCAGCAATACCCTCCACTCAGTCTCTCCAAAAATGGGAAAAGACTGCCATGCCAATAGGATATTTCCAGTCAACTATCCTTTCATAGGATCCTCTAATGGAGGCCGGCAACCTGCACTTCTCTCCCTCAGTCTTCAAACTTTGAACATCCCAAACTTAAAGAGAATGGAGGCCACAGGGGAGCAGGGGAATAGGGTATCAATCAGCCAGCATACCTAAGGGGGAGCACTCAAAAATGGCTACAATGGTTGAGGCACCAGGGTGAAGGCTTAAATAGCTCAGATCGTTGCGTTGAAACAAGGCTCTCCAGCTGCTTCTGGAGAGCTCTTCACAGGGCAAGATGACCTGGCTGGGTTTAACGTCACCTTCCCATAAGATGCTGTCACAGGGCAGCTCGTCTGATTTTTCTCATATGAAAAGATCAGCAGGGTCTTAAGAGAACAGAAGGTGTCTGGTCTTTCGCCGCCTTTGAGAAATCATTCAGGCTGCTCAACAATAAAGCTAATGTTGTGGGCCAAAAAGAAGAAAAAAGAAATCAAAGCTCACAATACTGCTAGCACTGAGTGCTTGCTGGGAAGGAGAGACCTGGATTCTTGCACTCCTTTCCAAAGTTTTTAATGTATTTTGTTCAATAACTCTTTAACACAGAATGTATAAAGAAACTCTTTAGCCCAGACTTTCCTTGGACCACATGGTGATCCCTTTTTTCTTGACAGCAGTTTACTCTAGCAAAGTGAAATAGGGTTTAGCCTTCTTGCTAGCCCCATCTAGCTCACCTGCCTTTCTCGCTGGCAGCCCAGGTCCCGCAGGACACACGGACAGCGGCCCTGCGCCAGCCTCACCCAGCTGTTCTGACCACGTCAAAAATGTGCACCTGTGTTTTCACTTAGCAAATGTCTAAAATTCATGCCCAGAGGTGGTTAAACGAGACCCAAAAGTAATCATTTTGAGAGCCTGACGTCCAGGATTACTAAAAACAACAACTAGGGTTTTCCAAAGTGATGAGTGGTTTCAGAGGCCACAGTTTGTTTCCTACTTCTTTTAAGAGAGCCTAAAGAGTCTGCATTTCACACAAGGGGTGTTCAACACCACTTTAAAATCCGTATCCTAGAAGATCTCTGGCTTCTCAAGTCCTTCACATTCACAAACACCAGTCACTTGCAAAAAAGCTTGCAATACACAAAAAAAGTAAGTTAATTGCCTGTCTTTTTCTTCTATCTATTTAATCAGAAAAGAAAATTTATGTCACCTGATGGAATTTGATTCCTACTTTCATTACTGTCTTTTTTAATTTAAAACCTGTTAATATAGGAGAGAAAAATACTTAAAAAAAAACCCAATAAACTGCATGCAGATAATCTTTTTAGTTCTTGAGTTTTACGGGGAGGTCAGGATTAGGAAAGAATGTGTGATACTTTTACTTAAGCATTCAATAATTCCTATTTAATGTCAGAAAAGCCCATCAATGACATCATTTATTTTTCCATACTGTGAGCTTTTGCGTCTGTCTGTCAGTCTGTCTCTCTTCTCCTCTACTCCTCTGTGAAGTCTCAAACTCCCTTCACTAGAGGTAAAGCAGGGCAGTGAACTACATTGCAATTACATGAGCATATCAAATTTTAAGGAACTGACTTCAAGAAGAAGAAAAACAGACGTTATAATCGAAACCAAACGTTGTGGCTACTTTGTGGCTATCCTACTAACAAGGTCATCCAGTCTCTGGTCACAGCTGCAAATTCTACCACAAAACAGCTGTGAATTCAAACTCAGGAAAAATTCCTTCTTCCTACACATTGCATAGGTGAGCCTAAGCAGACAGGCTGACAAAAATAAATAAATAAATAAATAAACAAACAAAAAGCATAGGGGATCACAATTTTGTGAAAACTGGGAGGATAGTTGCAAACCTTTCTTGTATCATCAAATACAAATAATTCTGTAAGATATGATGCCTGTGATTGTTGCTAAAGTAACTAAGTGCTTTCCCCTTTGTAGTCATGTTTAACTCTTAGGAAAGGAGTTTTTTTAAGTATGTAACCTAAGGTTCACTAAATGAAAATCAAATAAGATTTGTTTAAGCCTGATAAAAGAAGGTATTTCTTTGTACAGTGGATGTGGACTTCTGGACTTACTGTCAGAGGAGGCTGGTGAGGAAAACAGAAGGTTCAAAGGGGACTAGACATATTCAAGCACAGCAAGTCCATAAGGAAATATTAAAAAGAACAAGCAAGTATCCCTAATCCAATGATCGTGGATTCTGGGGGAGCAGAAAGGGAATGGATGACAGATAGGGGCAGGTTCATGTGCTTCTGCTCTCATAGCTTCTGCTGTTCCCATTGTCAGAGACAGACTATGTGATTAGGCAGCCTCTAATACCTCTAGCTTGCCTCAGTCAAACCTTTCTTCAGAATCTTTTTTTTTTCTATATTTGAAAAAGGAAAGATTTGGAGGAGATTTGGGATATTCATTCATATAGAATTACCAGAAAAAATATCATGCCTGATATTTCATCTAGTTTCTTTTTCAAAGCCTGTACTTCTGTGGGCTCTAGAGGTAACTCCTTCCAGGGCAATGTTACATTTACCGTATGAAGTCCTTCCTAATCTATATCTTAAAGCTGTCTTGCTCCAAGCAAAGGCTTGCACTTTATCATTCTACCCAACACCATCATCATTCCTGTTTCCTTTTGTATTTTGTTCCTCTTTTTCCTGTCTTTCAAATATTTGAAGTTATTATTGTACTCTTCTACCCAGTATCCCCATCTTAACCTGGACAATCTTGGTCAAGTCAAGTCAAGTTTCCTCATTGGTCTAATTTTTCAAAACTCTATTCATTCTCCTGCTTCTTCTTGAACTCCCTCCAACTGGCTAACATCTTTCTTGAAATTAAACACACCGAATCAGTTGCAGTACCAGAACACAACCCATAAAGACTTCACCTCCACCACCACACAGGAGAGGTTTTTGGGCTCCTTTCTTCCATGCCCTGCTGAAGCACTTGTAGCACAAGTCACTCCTTCCATGAGAGAAGGCAAAGCCTGCACAGTAGACAGCACTCAAGGAGGGCACACATCCCCTTCCTGACACATGGACAAGCCCTGGCACTCTCCAAGGGCTCTGGTAGCCTCTACCTTTCTCAGTTGTTCTAGCCATCTGACGCTGCAAAACTACATAATTGGGTCACTCCACAAAAATACCTTAGAAGGAAATAGCAATTTGTAGGTGGACTGGGTTCACATTGACTAAAACTGACCATCAGGTATTTGGGCAACACCATGGCCTCTTCTAACTTAAGCTCAAGTAGCTACAGGTGTGGCTTTTTTGTCCTACTGTCCCTTACAAGATGCACAAAACCTGCGGAAAAGTGAAATTTAGATAAGCAGGGTGCCAAAATGTTGACTGACAGGATGAATACCAGCTACCAGGTCTCACTGAAGTCAATGCAATTTTTATCCTTTTCTCCCAACAGGAATTTGTGCTTAGTTGCTGATCTGGATTTGTAGAGTTTTTTTTTTTTTTTAATTTAGGAATGCTGCTAAGTGGCAAACAAGCACTGTTTCTGTATTAGGAATGAGCCCAGCTATCTCTTCAGTAAAGCCTGCCTAACTGTGACAACACTTAAGCACTTCTGAAAAGAGTCTCACTTCAGCAAATCCTTCAGTGCCATCCGCAACACAGACATTACAATCTTGGCTGAACTATGTCATAGTATTAGATCATAATTAAGCTACTGATGATTAAGTTGTTTTCACATTCCCAGGTGCTGTTTTATATAAAGAATAATATAACAAACAACTTTAAGGATCCCATAGTAAATTGACAGGTAAGAGCTACTACCCAAAAAACAGGACATAAGTAAGGGTAGACAGGAACTGAGCGGATTTGGATGAGGGCTCAATTCCAATGTAGAAGGGTATGTATATGTTATGATGGAAAAATATGGACAGATGTGATATACGGCCAGGAATATCACATGGTCATGGATGGACAGCTGAAGACAGCCGGCAAGACAAACTTGTACTATGACCCCAAGAGAGATCCAGATGAGAGAAAGCCAACGAGTTCTCCTTGGAGAGAAGGCAATTAGAAGAAGCTGGGAACATTACGTAAGAAAATTGTCTCCTGCTGTTTGAGCCTCGCTGAGTTCACAGAAACAGGGACTTGAGAACATTCTTTATAAACAAATGAGCAAATTAAAAGAAGTTTCCAACTCTGTCATCACTTTCTCCTTCTGATGGAAACAACCTGGATGACTGACAATTGACAAACTGCTTGGGTTACCAAAGTAACAATGTACTTGGGTACCTTGTAGCCCTGAGAAACCCTACAAAATTCTTACTGCTTGCAAAGTCTTAGATACAAAATGAAAACCAAATGATGTTACAGGAAAAGACTGTAAAAATTGCACTTCTGTTTGGAACATTTTAACTAATATATACATATTTTATTTTTAGCACTAAAATACAGGAAAGGAAAGTTTATTATAAAATGTGGGGTTTTCTTTCCTTTCCTTACTAACTGACAGCACTGGGTTTAGAGTAAGACAGTGCAGACAACTAGTTGGTTCTTTTATGGCTTGTCACATAAGTACAGGGAAAAACAACACAAAATGGTGAATATGAAACCAGACATGTGGCATGAACTTAGACAGGCACAAGACTTGAAATCCTTTGAAATAATTTTTCAAAACTGGCTAAGTTTCAAGTTGAGAAGAACCCTCTCCATCTGTAATACTGACATCTTCGTTAAAATCACTAAGTTAGAGGCAGGTTTTCTAAATTTTTAAAAAGAGTTATCCTACCTCTAATAATGCATAGCACATATTTTTCTACTTTTTCCTCTTTTTATCAGAAAACAGTCAGCATTAGTAGATAGTATTTAACTCACGTGCATCATGTCCTTTTTCTCACTTTTCCATTACCAGCTTAAAATTAACAACGTCTGTAGTTTGTTCTCTTCTGTGAACCATATTATCGATTCTGTTTTATCTGCTGGGCTAGGTTATTTTTGTCTTCATGAATACTTTGGCATATGTACAAAAAAAAGCTGTTCAGCTGGAGCAAAATGGAGTAGGTTCATTGAGAGCAAACAGAACCACACTGATCAACTTTAAGTGCTAATACTGTCTTGACAGCTTTGTCTTTCTCACTGTGATATTCCTGTTCGGGAATTCTTAGCAACATAACTGGACTTTGTATTAACTTGTGTAATTCATCTGTGTTCCCTCCATGCAAGTTGATGACATTTCTGGCAAACATTATTTTAAATTAAAGTCACGGCTAAGCAAGTTTTTATTTCTAAAACAGACATCATCAATTACATGGAAAGGGCTTGTTTTTAGGCTCTGAAAATGAAGTGAGCTTTGTGTTCATCCTCAGTACACTTCTCTTAGCTCCAGAACTTTCCTGCAATTAATACAGCACTAAGCTCCAATTCCTCATTTAAATAATTCAAACACCAACATTAGGCCCATCTACAGCAACTTATTTTAAAAATACTTCAATTATAAAATCTACAACATACGCATCTACAGGCATACAAAATCACACTTGCATATAGGTGTATCTGTATGTGTAAATACGTATGCAACATGCAACTGCACCTTTTATATTTTTTGCCTGATTTCCTACATTATTAGCTTTTTGAAAACAGAGGTCTTGCTGTTCTGTGTTTATGTGTAGATGGGTTGAAAAAGGCCTGCCAATTTCTAATGAAAGATGGAGCTGCTTTCCTAAACAATCTTCCTGAATGTAACTTTCCCACAATCTACATAACCTTGCCATTGGAGGCTAGCTGCAAGAGTGTTTTGAACAGATTCAACTTCCCATAACACTAAGGACTTTTCTTTTTATTTGTAACAGCACTCTATCACTCACACTTGTTGAAAAAGGATATAAAATGAAGCTATTTTACTGCTTTATACTGCATTCCTTAAATAAACTATATACAGCACAAGACCATGGAGAATAAAGCAGTGCACTTTAAATGTGTGATATGCATCTACATACAAAAGAATCTGTTTTGATATAATTACACCTGGTCTGAATTTAACTCTACTTCAATGGCAACTAAGTCTTCACTTAAAATATACCACATGTTACTAACTGGAGACCTTTCTCCTAACTAAAGAAAAGGTTTCACTCAAAGTCAATTTTAGGTCTCACTTAGACAATAAAGAATGATAATCAGACAGCAAAACACCTTTAATGCTCACATAATTAATACACTCTTTTCATCCTGTACAACCTATCATAAGGAACTTTTTTTCAAATCATTACTGATATATTGTGTTCTACCTGTTCTACTCTAAATACGTCCTTTGTAAAATTTATTTCATTAAATATCATTTAAATGTGGCCTTTTACATAGATATTATCACATAAATATTCAATCTTAAAACTGATAGCAGAAAACAGAATTCAAAATGTAGAATTAAGTAGCCATTTTTAGTGAAAGTTGGCTATGAATTCTCAGATGGGGTCTGTGTTTTTTCTTTGTAATGAACAGCCTTCTTGGGAATATTGGTAAGCAAGGAAGAAAAAATCTGCATATGACAGTTTTTTAAAGCAACACAATGAAGAACTAAGATGAACTTTTGAAGTAAATTAGCTGATTAGCTGAGCAAAACTGACACCAAGTTTTACACAGGCAATAAGGGAGACAGTCATAAAGCAGTTCTAAATTAATGAAGCCAACTTGTGAGAAGGATCTCCTTGCCACAGTGCAGAATTCAATGGAGGAATGAAAGACTGAGTGAAGCTACAGCTAAAATATTTCAAGACATCAGACAGGCTACAGAATGCAGAAAGAATTTGCCATGGTTTATCTAAAAGACTAGTCCCCTTCTCAAATATTACTGTACGTAGTAGAGGGAGACAATATGATCAACATGAACAACAGTGTAAAAACTCCCAAAAGAAGAGACAGAAAACAGCAGTTTGCCTTGGATAGGAGATGAATAACAGGAAACTGAGAACATGTGGGCTCCCTGTCCCTGTAGTTGCAAGACATTCTGTTAAACTCAAAGACTGGATAATTTAAACCTATTAAAAGGATACGCTTAACTTTTCTCTCTTTTTTTTTCTTAATACAGTGCATAATTAGAATGCCAGGCACTCTCTCTGCAGGAGTTACTTTACCAAAGATTTTCACTTTCCTCTGAGAGGTCCTTATACTCTAATTTGTGTATCTTGCTCTGTTTTCATTTTTCTCTGGCTTTCTGTGTTTACAGAGGGAAACAGGCCTTTGTCGAGCACTTTCACTGAGAGGTGGCCCATGGAGAGATTAATGCATGGTCACTTGTCTCTACATGTAAAGTAGTTTGGAGAAGAGAGTACTGCCTAATTATGGATATTGCTCTACACATTAGATAGGTGCTCTACAAATGCTCTGCTCAAGGAGTTTATATGAGATGAGAAAATCACTCTGTTAGACGAGATGAGACAAGAATCCATCTAACTCCTGCTTGCAGAAGGACAAACCAAGCCTCCCAGCTCACCCTACAAACCTGGTTTCTCTTTCGTGCTCCCTTTATGGATGTACCCTCACCACCATCCCATCATGTTTAGTTTGGGTTCAACCCAGAGCAAAGTGATACTAGCCAGCTGGCCCAGGAGATGGTTTTAATCACAAAGAGTGTGTTAATTCTCTATTCTAATGATAACAGGGAAGCAAGGGCAGAACCAGGAAATAAAAGGGAAAAAAAAAGGTGCTGCTGTGCTTTCACAGTTTCTTTTGAACTTTGGAGAAGATCCCAAAAGGTTCATAGGCTCATATGAAACTCAGTTTTAACATGTGATTAGACGAGTATGGTGTATTCTAAGTTATGTCCACTTAGATCCAAAGCAGATCTGTTGTTGGTTGAAGTTCTACTGATTACTTAGCAGCTGAAGGGAAATCTGACTCATATTCTGTAAACTGATTTTGTAATTTGATATTGTAAGGCTGTTAAGGAACTGGAAAAAGACCTATTTTTCGTATCATATAGCATGAATTCCCAACTTCTTGTGTTTATTAAAGACCTGCTAATCTTTTGTAAAGGATTTAAATTGGCACCTTTAATATCATGGAAAGTGATTACCCCTCTATATTCACCCTGGGCCATTCTGCCTCTCAAGAAGAAGTGCTAGTGAGGAGCAAAGTCTAATAATTGTCACAGATAGAAGATAGTCAGGCACATCCTGACAAAAGATTAATAGCAGGGGTGCTGCACTGCAGGACTGAGGCAGGTAACCAAATGAGTAAATGTCAAATGAAGGATTATCCTCATTTGATGCTACTTCATATGCCTCCTTTCTGCATAATCTTTCCCAGCTCAGGCCTAACGCAGGTGTTTTCAAACGCACAAAGTAGAAGTTCTACCTGGTGTGCTAAAGGAGACCCACTATTAGCTGCCAGCAGGAGGAACATCTTCTTTTCAAGTACTCAGCCAGCAGTCAGGATAGAGCTTTACACCGCCAGCTGACAAAGACACAGCACCCGCCAAGACAAGCCCTCTCTGGATTGCACTAAGTATTTTTATTTATTATTATGGGCCCGTGTCGAGCAGCAGAACCCCCAGCTCTGTTCAAAGACAGACTTACATGTGGCTCCTTTCATTTGACCTCATCATCAAACGAAAGGAGCTACCTCATACAGACAGCCCTATGCTGAAAAGCTTTATGAGGCAGGGAATGTTATTTTTTAGCTAAAGGATATATTTTTTAAGTCAAGAAAAATCAAGTCCTGGTGATTTTTTAACACAAGCAATATTCCCTACAAAAACAGGCTAAAAAAGCAATGTGAGTTGCAAATTAAACATGCCAGAACTAAAGCTATCTTACTCTCTGGGTGCTCACTCATCAGCCTTTAACTAAGTGACCACACACCTCCTCTTGCTCCTGCAGGATTTATACCTCCTTCAGTGCACAGGATGAACAATACTCTTTAGTGAGAGGCTGGTATTTTGTTCTCCTTGCCCAAAGAACTGCCCACAGGCTTTCCTTCCACTCTATTTAAACCTTGTGTGAATATGTAATTGCTGACATCCTCTTGAGCTTCTCCACTCTTCTCCTTGCTGTAGAATCTAAATGCATCAACGCTCTCAGCCTCCCTCTGAGGTGAAGGACTCTCTTCTGCTGCACAGGCACGTGAATTAAAGACTAAAGTAAAACGTGCCATTCATTGCAGTTGCCCTTTTTCAGAGATGGAGGCCCGATCTTCTGGGTTAATTAACATGGCGTAGCACATGAAATGTGAAAACAGTTTTCAGGAGCTTCCAACCATTGCTACGAGCACTCAACTCCTCTGCAAATGGACCTCTGCATGCATCTACTGGACACCTCCGACCAGTTCAGCTTGACCAGCATCATACTGTGGAAAGAACAAGGTCTGTTCTCAGGGCAGCAATGAAACAAGTAGGAGGCTTCCTTGTTGCCTGGAACAGTTGAGATAGTCCTAGAGCTGGGAACCTCATAGGATTTTCAGCCTGTGAGCTGAAGCAGGTAGGAGTCCAGTAAAAACATACTGGACAATCCCCAGATTAAAGATGGTATCAAAGCACAATCACAAGGGGGCAGTACCTTCATTCTTGTTAATCCCTGACATCTGAATACTTCAATTTGTGGAGTCTTCTGTCTTCCAGTGAGGTCTTATCTTGTGTTACATAAAAGCATCTGTTCCTAGCTTGCTTATATCTCAGTGTGGCTCCTGTTTCTCCTCAGGATTGCTGCCTTCTTCACATTCATGGAAGGCAGTTTCAACTGGGCAGTCAGCTTTGCCTCCATAAGCTTCCCACGGAGGCACCAAAGAACTAGAGCAGATGCTGCAAGGAAAGGCCCTACCTCTCTATGGGCCCTAGCCTGGAATATGCTCAGAAACAATGAAATCTTCAGACCTGCTGAATTCTTAGGAATTCTATGGGTTCTTTCAGTTTGTATGGAAAAGTCTGTTTTTTCCTACCTTGAGTAACTGAGTAACTTTGAAGATGCTTTTTGGAAATATATTCAGTCTTAAATAGATATCTGCCAGGGGAAAATGCTACCAAGTGTAAAATACTGGGGCTAAGTTAAAAGTGAGTATAAATAAGATTTTAAAAACAATGACTGTATAATATTAAGTATAGTTAATGTTACTGATTTTGCTTAAAATACAACTCTTTTCTGTCTCGGAAATCTATGCACTGGCCTGCTGAACTGTAACACTTTCTTATATCAACTGCTATGAGATTTCAATGCAAGTTTCCAGAAGCTGGGAGTTTACACCAGGAAAAGTTTTTTCTCAATTTTGATCACTGCTGCAGACAGGATATTAAACAGGATGAAGCAACGGTTTGATCCAGTACAGCCATGCTTATGCTTAATACATTATTTACAAGACAGTGAGTTGCAATAAATTAAGTTTTACTGATAGTCCTGTTGCTATTTAGTCTTGGAATTTATTAAAGTAATGAAATGCAGCTTGAGTTGAATACCTTACATCACTATTTATTTTGGTGTAACTTCTATAAACAAGTTCACATGGGAGAAGTTAAAGGGTGAGCTGAAAAGTTTGAAAAAGAACTAGAAATGCACTTTTTAATGTAATATAGGATTTCAAGAGCGTTCTTCCTTCACCTTCTTTCCACTGGGAAGAATGAAATGATATGTTCCCTACTTTTGATGACACATACACACATACTCTTATGAAAAATTCAAAATGGGATGAAATTCTGGATTATGCATGCCTGGAAAGTATGAACAGAAAGTGCTAAAAGCTTCAGCCAACCATAGGTGCCATCTCACATGTTTTATTCCCTTCATTGTCAGTAGTTCACAAGACTCACTGTACCAATCCTTAGGACACTTACTTAGTCTCATGGATAACTCATTCCAGTTCATAGTTGAATACAACAAAACTATCAACCTGACTATGATTTTGCAGGGATGGCCCTTAGGTTTGTGGTTCTGTGTGTCAAAAACATATCTAAAACATTTCCAGTTGTGGGGGAAGATTACTGAGGCAGGAAGACTTACTCCAGTGTAGAGACTAAATATGCCAATTTTCATGCCCTATTTGCTTCACCAAACTTATAAGCAATGGAAAAGAGGCTAGTAACTGAAGTGCCACCCCTTCTTAATGACAGGAGGGACAGTACACCTCTATAATACATATATTTAACAGATGTGGACTAAAGCTGCTGCCAGCTCTTGATATAAATCATATTCCACAGTTATGGTGCTTGGTAATTGGAACTGCAGTTGCACAGATTGTGGAGCTGTATTGTAGAGCTATGATATCATACCTGTGAAATACTATCCAGCCACTCAAGTACATCCCTTCTATGAAATACAACTATTTAAAAGGAAGTGCTTAAAAAAACCCAATAGGACTTGTACTAATACCAAATATTTACAGTGCTGTCACTTTCAAAGCTTGGCAGGCTCACAGTTTCCAACGCACCATTTGCAGGCCCCATTTTCTCCAAAGTGAAAATCCCTATAGCCGGTTTTTGAAGTTTTAAGTATGTCATTTTTTGCTGGAAAGGCATGTTTGAGCCTTGCCAAAAACATGGGTCTTCTAGATCTCAAGGAATTGCTGTGGGGACTTTGTCCTTTCATTCACTGAAAATTGAAGGTAGAGGCTGCTTTTAAGGCCAGAGACCAGCAACACTCTTTGTCCAAGTGTCATAAGTTCAATATCAGTTTTTCCTAAGACTTTGGAGCATGGGTTTCTTCTTGGGATATCAAAAGAACTTTACTCGGTTAACATACAGTCATGTTGCATGATTTTCAGCAGTTGCCTCTGCATTTTTTCTGCTGCTTCTCCCATTATCTTTTTCTTCCATTCCTTTTGTAGAGGAGTCTCTCTTCCTGAACTCTATTTGCTACCTTTTCCTTTGTGCAATTTCCTCATATCTCTTCCTTTGCTGCTCTGCTCTTCTACCTTTAGAACAGTTATTTTTGACTGTTGTGCTGCATGTGTAAGTGTAGTGGCCAAATGAAATTCCAGCATTTCTGACGATACTGGGAAATATCCTTTGGTAGAAAGATAACTGAACCATAGGAAGTCTAATCTTCCAGTATACAAACTAGAATATTAAAAAACAGTCTTAAGATGAGTATCAAAGGGGTTCTATATAGAGCAATTGAACATCACAAAGTAATGTGTTTTACTCTCTGATCACTGCCATGCAGTGAAACAGACATTTCAGTCTGTTTTCTCTATGGACAAAATGTACAGAAGAACCCAAGTGACTTAAATTACAAACCTATTCTAGAGTTTCTTCTCTTAATACAACCTTCTGAATACACATACACACACCATTATTGTCAGTTAGATGGGGCATTACCTGCAGTAGATAACACTATCCCCAGGACTCCACTAGCAAGGTAAAAAAAAAAAGTATAACACTATATTT
>JAVCKT010020639.1:0-11652 GCA_032273925.1 Rhynchotus rufescens | reverse complement strand
TTGCAATAGTATCAAAAATAATAGTTATGTTTAAAAATACAAAGTGTTTCTTTGAGGAAATGAAGTAGAGCTTTACTGGTCAGAGAAATATTTAATTTGAACACAAAATGCCTACAAATGGGAGATTTCATAGTCCTGTAGAGAAAATTGGAAACTTACTATGCTTCTCACTCTTTAAATCCCAGAAGAGATAAACATTTCCTGCTCAATTAAGGTTCCTGATATAGCAAAAAAGGCTTTTGTAGAATAAATTTGTTCTGTGGTTGTAATAGGATGTAGCTGGAAGTCAAATGTATAACCTAATTACAGTGTCTAGGCATTGTTATATGGTGTTTATTGTATGCTTCCATTTCTGTTATTCAAATGGGAATAGTTTAACAAGGGAGGAATGCTTCCATTTGCCCTTTCTCTCATATTGTATTAAAACATTAACCTGTAATAAAGTAAGAACATTACTTTTGCCCATTTTCTCAAAAAATAAACTTTTTTATTATAAATATAATATGAAACTAATATTTAGATGATTGTTCATTTCTCTCCCTGTAACTCAAATCAAAGCTTGACCTGTAAGGCAGAAATGATCTTGTATGTTTACAGGTGCACGACTTTCAGAGATACAGTAACAAGAAAATTTAATCCTCAAAACACATTAAAGTAAGTGCCTGCAGCTTTCCTCACTAACCTTGGAATCGATGTGTATTCTTCTTACTATCAAAAATACAGTATGAGCTTAATTTCATCCTTCTCAGAATAGAATTTTAAAAGCAAAGTGAAAATGTTCCATGAGTTCCATTATAATTTAAAAGGGATTATTTTTAAAATTAGAAAAGTGCATCACCACTACCATCAAAAAGTCACTTTTTTTAACCAAGTAGCATTTTGATTGTAAGTATATTTATATGAGTATGCTTCTTTCTCTGTTTCTGATACATTTCATTTGACTTAAAGACTTGGTGCTTTCTCTGGACATAAGCTTGTAATAAGTTGAAATATTTAGATCAAGAATCTTCCTCTCTTGAGTATCTGTTTTAAGAGGTTGATATTTCATGGTTGCATAGAATTTCATTTGTAAGGTATACATCATAAAGAATAAAAATAACAACTATCTTGTTGGATCAGAGCAAAAAATCCATCCAAGCCACCATCATATCTCCAACAGATTCCGTTGTGATGCTTAAAGAAAAAAAAAAGATATATGGGAAATACATAGGAAAGATGAAGATAGTTTCCTGGATAGTCTCTCAGTTTCTGGGATAACTTCACTGTCACTGAAAGAAAACTACAAGTCCTCCTTCCATTTCGAGCATATATGGGGATGTAGCACAAACTATCTGAAATTCTCTTCAGTTGATTTCACTTGCTTTCCATGAACCTACAATCCTAGATTTGGTTCTGTAGAGATTCCTGTACAATTAACCGTGTGCATGAGGGGGAAAATGGCTTTATGTTAACTGTGCTCTTTGAGAGGAATTATATGTGCTGGAAGAGTGAAGTTATTTCCACTGACTGTCTATACAAACAACCTTCTTTTACTTTTTTTTCCCATATGTCTAATCAAAGATATTATATCTTTTTTTTAATATCTCCTGCATAGAGATCATCATACAGCATTTTTATATATATATGTATATATATATATATATATAAAAGGCATCAGTTTGTTTCAGATGAATTATCACACTGCATGAAGGCTACTTTCTAGAAATAGATAAAGGAAAGAAGATAGAAGAATTAAACTTGGTGAACTACAGGCTAGTCAGCCTCATTTCCATTCCTGGGAAAATGATTGAACAACTCCACCTGGACACTATCTGTAAACAGATAAAGTATTAGAAGGTAGGAGAAGTCAGGATGTAGTCAGGATGGATTGACCAAGAGGAAATCATGCTTAACCAACTCAACAATCTTCTATGAGAGAATGACTGGATGGGCAAATGAGGGGGTAGCAGTGAATGTTGTTTACCTTGACTGCAGCAAGGCTTTTGACTAAAGCTATCCACATAGTCCGTTATCCTTCATAGTCCACTATCCTTATAGACAAATTCCAAAAACAGGATTTAGATGAATGGACAGTGAGATGAACTGAGAACTGACAGAATGATAGAGCTCCAAGGGTTGTGATCAGTGATGCAACACCTATTTAGTGACCTGTAGCTAGTAGTGTTCCCAGGGGGTCAGTATGCACTCCAATTCAGCTTATTCATCAATGACCTAGATGAAGGGACACCCTAAGCAAGTTTGCTGATTATACAAAACTGTGAGGAGAGGGCTATACATCAGAGGGCTGTGCTGACATTCAGAGGGACCTGAACAAACTGAGAGGAGTCTCATGAGTTTCAACAAAGACAAATGTAGTGTCCTGCATCTGGCGGGGAATAACTCCAGGAATGGTAGGGATTGGCCTTCTGGATAGCAGCTCTGTGGAGAAGGCCTGGGAATCTTGATGGGCACTGCATTGACTACAAACCAGTAATGCAATCCTGTGGACAAGAAGGTCATCAGGATGGATTAGACAGAGTGTTGCCAGCAAGTCAAGAGAGATGATCCTCTCCCTCTACTTAGCCCTGGCGAGGCCATCCCTGGAGTGCTGGTTCAGTTTTGGATTCTCAATATAAAGGAAAAATAGAGCTACTGGAGAGAGTCCAGCATTCACCCTTACAAGGATAGACTGAGAGATCCGAGGAGAGGCTGTTTAGTTTGAAGAAGAGATGAGGGAATATTAGTGTATGCAAATATCTGAAGGGAGGATGTCAAGAGGATAGAATCAGACTATTTTCAGTGGTGGCTAGCAACAGGGCAAAAGGCAACAGCCACAAGAACAGGAAATTTTGCCTTAATTTGAGGAAAAACTTGACTGTGGTGATGACACAGCACTGGAACAGATTGCCCAGAGTGATTGTGGAGTTTAATTTGGAGATATTCAAAATCCACCTGAGTGTGATCTTGTGCAATGTGCTTTAGGTGACCAGACTTGTGCAGAAGGGTTGGACTAGATGATATCCACAGAACCTTCCAATCTCAACTGTTCAATGGTTCTAAGATTCTGTAATTTCATTTATTTTTCCACTCACTTATTCTGCTCAACTGAAGTCAAGGAATACATATAAGAATTCCTTCTTGTGTCACCAGTTAGCCAATAAATAAATAAATAAATAAATAAAGATCAAGACGAAGTTACGGAAGGCTCAGGGGAATTTATCCTGAGACCTTAGAGTGCAATCATATTTCTAATACATATTTCCTGTTTGTTTTATAGCAAATCACAAATGAGCACCTTGAGAATTTTTGACTTATCTTTCCAGCAAAAGAGATTAAACAAAATACTTCTTTATTCTATAAAAGCTACAGGGAATAATATATAAAATATTATAGGGTTTCTGAGTATTTCTGTCATAATAACAAGCAGCATCTTCTAGCTAGATGACATAAATGACTCAAGGCATGTGATAATTAAATTATTCTTCATAAATTGAAAGCAGAAGGTACTTTCTAGGTTGTAGTATTTCAAGTTTTGAAAAGTTTTGTTTTCCAAAATCTTAAGTACATAATAGAGATTAAGTACCTGACACATTTGATTATTAAAAAGTTATAAATGTGGAAAAAGGCTTTTAGATAAAAAATGCATTGTGTAAAGACACAAAGAATTTCTGCTATCCTACATAAATAGAAGTGGTTTTTTATTTATATTTTATTTTTATCCTGATTAAAAAAAAAAAAAAAAAGAAGTTTATATGAAAACCAAGATAGTTCTGGGAAAAAAAAGATCTAGTTTTATACAGCTTAAAAACCTTGAAATGTGATCTTGTATTGGAAGTGATGACAAAATATTGATTATTTTGTTGTTGCTATGGCCTTGCAATTACTGATGCTACATACACCAGCTGTGATGAGCATCCATAAATGTGGGTTGTGTCTCTGCCAGGTTATGTCAGGATATGGACATTTTGAAGTCCATGTCACAGTACTGCCTACTGGGCAAAATGTATACATCCTTTTACTTTTTTTAATTGTTTGCTTTCTTTGTTTGTTTATTTGTTTTGTTTTGTTTTTACTACTATTCCTCCTAGTAACTGAAAGTCATAAACATTGAAACTGAAGTCATAAACATTGATCCACATACAAACTGTTAGATTGTAACTAAACTCTCCACAAACTAAGCTGTTTCAGAGTGGAGTGGTGATAGTGGAAAATAAAAAATAAAAGCATTGTCCATTTGGTGCTATTTATTGAGCAACACAATGTGCTGTATGCTGCATACAAAATACAGTGAAATAATGAGTCATTTGGATAATTTGCATAGTTGAAATCAATGACCACATTTATCCTAATGGAACTGTACCATCTTCTGAGAACTTTGTACCATTAGGAAATCTGTTTCTTGTAGCTATATGAGTCAGTTGAGAATATTTTAGGTTTTTAAGTCTGTGTTGCACACAAGGCAACCACAGGAGCAAAGAGAATAATATGTTTTTATAGTCTATTTATTTATTTAAGATATTGTTTGTTCATCTGCTTATGATTTAATTATTGTTGGAATGAATGAACATAAAATATATTATATTCTAGTCTTTAGAGCTTTATGCAGCCTCCATTTTTATCTGTAAAGTTACAAACAAACCAATTTAAACATTGCACCATTAAAAGTAATCCAGCCTGACTGTTTAAATTATTTGTACATCTAGTTTTGTACATCTATAGTACATGCTCTCATGATTGTGTTTACTTGTAAAATATTACCACATAAAATCAAATAGACAATTAAAGTTTACAAATGTGGGGAAAATATATTACTAACTTGACATTGTAATTTAGTGACAGATACTGTATGGTAACATTGTAATGGCCCACAGCCAGAGAATTTTTCTGTGCAGATGGTCCCTGCACCTGCAAGCTATTGGAAGGTACCCTTTTTTGAAAGCTATGTTTAGATCTCATGAGAAGTCCTTTTTTGAATGTTAATGCAGTGCCTAGAAATTCTGGCTTGTAGTAGTTATTTGTGCTGTGGTGAAATTAAGTTTTGTTTATTCCTCTCCAAAAATAAATGATCCTAGTGGAAATTTGCAAGCAGAATAAAGCTTAAATAGGCTATAAATATGTGAAGATAATTAAGGAAATTGTTGAATTAAAAAATAATGTCCTAGATACTCCAGTGGTTTGTGTATTGACTCATCACTGATACTTGCTCAAATTGAGTTCTGCATGGATTTTATGTGCTGCCCTACTAGCTTTTACATTTCTATAGCTATTCTGAAATAATTTCTCATAAATATTAACCCATAACAGTTTTTAAAATGAAGATTTTTTTTATTTCAAAACTTTATAATCTTATTACTGCATCAGTACTCTTGTTCAAAATAACATGTTAAAAAAGCAGGTTGCAAAATTATCATATGTAGAAATTTCTTTTCAAAAACTCTAGACTATGTTTTTACCTACATTTTATATGTACCTATGTTATATTTCTTAAATTAAAAGGAAGCAGCCATTTCAGTTTATAGGATATGATGCTTGCATAATAGATATAAAAGGAAAAAATCATAAAATATGTAACTGGATTTTCTTCTAAATGCCACTAAGCCATAATTGTGCTTATTAAAGCCATTTTCAATAATTTGTCTTTTTTTTTCCCTCTGTTTATGTGTGTTTATGTGGTGTGGAATAGATATTAACGAATTGCTATGGTAAAATGTAATATCTTTGATACCAATTAGTAAAGAGTGGATTTTAACCTAGCTATCAAACATACAACTTTTTTATGTTAAATTACTACAAAAGTAACTGTTCAGATGTTTTGGACTTTGTCTTATTCTTCTTTTTAAAGTGGTAACATGTTTTTTAAATATATTCCTTTCATTTTGTTCTTAGTTAAAATTTATTGAAAGTATGTTGTCTAGTTGCTGCACTTTTGAAATATTTTTTACAGAGTACTTTGAAAATGTTTTCAATTAATTTAATGCTGCTTACCATTCTCACTTTGAATGATAATATGTTTTATTCACATATCTTACAGGTTGTACAAGTCAGGCATCTTACACAGGTAATGGGCAAGATTTCCAGTAACAGTGTGATATTCTTTCTCTTTTAATATTGCTGTCCTGTTGAAATGATATTTCTTAGTTACTATGGAAGAAGTGCTTGAAAAGAGGGAACTTAGAGGAAAACCAGGGCCTAACAGAAGTTATGGCATTACAGAGGTTTGCTTGGGGTGATGAACAGTTGCCACTTCCAGGATGGTTGGTATGCATGGACTCTACTTCTCCAGGTCCCCTAGGCAACGAAATGTGCCCTCCTTGCATATGCAAAGAAGAGTAAAGAAAGGTGGAGCAGAGTGAAGACACTGCAGCCAAACTCTGTTATACTCCCTGAGTCAGACCACTGATAAGCCACACAGTAGCTGCCCAATGGGAGATATATGATGAGATGTCCAATGCTGACTCAGCAAGGATGGCAAATCATTCCTTTAGGATGAGTTTTGTTTGCACTTTTCTCATTTATAGCTCATTATAATATCTAAAAGTTACCTACCTCTGAAGCAGAATGCTCTGCACTGAACATGTGCTCTAGATTTTCCATTGACTATACCTTCAAATGAAAGTGAGAAATTGTTTTACCAATCAATAACAAAAGTAAGTATGACTATAGCCACTCAAGCTCCACCTATATAGAAGAAAAAAGGACAAAAGGTGAGTTACAGAAGGAAGGAGCTGAGGGAAGATTCCATCATAAATTCTGTGTCAGTTGATGGGCTGAACCCCCTTTTCTCCCCTCTGTTTGGGATGCCTCCTGAGGGACTCAAGAATGAGTCTCTCATCTTCTCAGACGAGTGATAATTGTACCTTTGTACATCAGAGCTAGCTAAAATCCCCGTGCTGTAGTAGAGATTTTCCTGTACTGAAATCCAAAACCTGCTTTGTAAAGGTTGCATTTGAATAAATCATGCTGTTTCATGAACTCAACTCACTCCTTGGAAGGCGACTGGACTTGCAGCTGACAGACTGTTCACGAAACCGATACTGCCAGATTCAGGCTTATATTGACCATGCTATTTGTGAACTCAATTTGCTGTTTGGAACGTGACAGAACATACACTCCACAAAGTGTTCTTGAATCTGGTACTGGCAGAGCCAGGCCTATAGTTACCACAGTATTTGGAATTTCTTATTAAGAGATGAGTTCGGCTACACCCAGTCCCTCTAACCCCCGAGGATGAGCTGGAGCTCAAGCGGATTTATCTCTTACCAACTTTGCCCCCACCCAGCCTCCCTTTTAAGCTGCAACAGTTAGAAAACAAAGAATGATTTTATTGAAATAAAAAAGCTATAAGCACAAAAATATGCAAAAATATATATGTATGCATATATATATACTTATATAAATATATATTTGTTTTATGTATTTTTAGTACTGGGCCCAGTGTTGTTCAACTTGTTTATCAATGGCTTGGACGAGGAGACAGAGAGTACCCTCAGTAAGTTTGCAGCTGATGCCAAATTGAGTGGAGTGGTTGACACTCCAGAGCACTGTGCTGCCATTCAGAAGGACCTGGACAGGCGAGAGAGTTGGGCAGAGAGGAATCTCATGAGGTTCAACAAGGAAAAATTCAGAGTCCTGCACCTGGGGAGGAATAACCCCAGGCATCAGGACAGATTAGGGATTGATCTGCTGGAGAGCAGCTCCATGGATAGGGATCTGGGAGTCCTGGTGGACACTAAGTAACCATGAGTCAGCAGTGTGCCCTCGTGGCCAAGGAGGCCAACAGGATCCTGGCCTGCATCAGGAGGAGTGTTGCCAGCTGGTCAAGGGAGGTGATTCTGTCCCTCTACTTGGCTCTGGTGAGGCTGCACCTGGAGTATTGTGTGCAGTTCTGGGCTACCCGTGACAAGGGAAACGTGGAGCTTCTCGAGAGGGTCCAGCGGAGAGTGACAAAGATGGTTAAGGGATCTGTCTTATGAGGAAAGATTAAGCTAGCTGGGCCTGTTTATCCTAGAAAAGGGAAGATTCAAAGAGAATCTTATGAACATGCACCAATACTTGCGGAGAGGATGTAATGAAGATGGAGGCAACCTCTTCTCGGTGGTGACCAGTGAGAGGACAGGGAGTAATAAGTATAAATTAAAACATAGAAAGTTTAATCTCCATATGAGGAAGAGGGTGACAGTGAGTGAGTAAGAGTGAGGGTGACAAAGCCCTAGAACAGGCTGCCCAGGGAGGTTGTGGAGTCTCCTTCTCTGGAGATATTCAAAACCTGCCTCGATGCGACCCTGTGCCACGTGCTCTAGGTGTCCCTGCTTGAGCAGGGAGATTGGACTAGATGATCTCTAGAGGTCCCTTCCAACTTCAACCATTCTGTGATTCCATGATTCCATGAAAGCAAAACAGCGAGAGAGCGCGATGTACTGAGAAAGTGCAAGGCAGAGAGTGAGCACACAATAGAGAGTGAGAGCGAGCGGGAGAGAGAAATTGCGAAAGAGAGCGAAAGAGTGAGAGCATGTGGAAGAGCATGGGGGGAGAGCCCAAGAGAAAGCCAGAGAGCAGGACACAGAGCAGAAGAAAGAGAGAGAAAGAAAGAACGAGAGAAGGAGAGAGCCAGAGAGAGAGGGAGCAAGTGAAACAGCGAGAAAGTGAGTGAGCATGACAGCATGACAGAGCACACAAGTAGGTGAGAAAGCAATTGGAGAGTGAGCAAGCGAGCAATAGAGTGATGTGGCAAGTTAGAAAGAGACAGGGAGCGTGAAAGTAAGAGAGAGAGGGAACAGATGAGGCAGCGAGAGAGAAAGAATATGGAAGAGTGCAAGAGGAAGAGAAAGTGAGAGAGTAACAGAGCATGAGAGCAAGAGTGGGAAAGAGAGAGCAGGAGATGGGGGAGAGCGAGCAGATGAGAGGGTGAGCGTGCGAGGAGAGAGTGATATAGTGAGAGAGGAAGAGAGAGAATGAGGGAGAGAGACTGAGAGTGGAGGTAGAGAGCAAAATAGACAGAGATGGAGGGGAGAGAGGGAAGATAGCACAGAAGAGAGAGCAAGAGCAAGAGAGAAATGCAAGCGAAGGAGCATGAGAGAGACAGAGACCAAGAGAGCAATAGAGCATGAGAGTGAGTGAGAGAAAGAGGGAGACTCTGAGCGAGAGAGAGGGAGATAGAGTGCAAGAGCGAGACAGTGAAGGCAAAAGAAGAAGAGCAAAAGAGAGCATGATAGAGTGGGAGAGAGAGCAGGAGAGAATGTGGGACAGAGAGCATAAAGAGGAAAACAGAGTTATCGTGACTGAGCAAGGGAGAGAGACAGAACGAGGGTGAGATAGCATGAGAACGAGTGAGAGAGCAAGAGAGAGAGCATGTGAGAGAGAGAAAGTCAGGCAGAGCTAGGGAGAGAGCAAGAGAGAAAGGGAGAAAGAGCATGAGCAAGCAAGAGAGAGCAGGAAATAGCAATAGAAAGGATGTCAGAGTGTGAGCAAGGGAGAAAGAACAAAAGAGTGAAAGAGAGCGAGAAGGAGGTTGAGATAGAGTGAATGAGAGAGCACGATAAAGTGCGTTCAAGAAAGATTGAGATAGTGAGAGGGTGAGAGAGAGCAAGAGCACACATGAGAGAGAGAAAGATCAAGAAAGCATGAGTGCAAAACAGAATGCAAAAGAGCAATAGAAAGTGAGAGCAAGTGAGACAGGAAGAGGAAATAATGGAGTGGGAGAACAAGCGGGAGAACATAAAATTGTTAGCTACAGAGTGAATGAGAGGAAGAGAAAGGGTGTGAGTCATTGAGAGAGAGTGCGAGAGAGATTGAAAGAGAGAAAAGGATAAATAGTAAGAGAAAGAACTCAAGAGCTAGAGAAAGCAAGCAAAAGAGCAAGAGAGTGCAAGAGAGACCAAGAGAGAGTGAGAGAGACAGAGCATGAGATTCAGAGATAGAGAGTGTGAGAGAGAGCAAGTGAGAGGGAGAGAGTAAGCGAGTGATAGAGCAAGCAAGAAAATTATAAATATTGTGAGAGAGCAAGAGTGAACAAGAGAGAATGATTGAGGACACAACAGAGAGCCTGAGAGCAAGACCAAGAGAGCAAGAATTCAAACAAGAGACAGTGATCAAGAGACAGTGAGTGACAGAGTGAGCCATAGAGTGAGCACTAGAGAGAGCACAAGAGAAAGAGTGTGAGGTATAGAAAGAAAAAGAGAAAGAGGGAGCAATAGAGAGAGATAGAGAGGAGAGAGCAAAGAAGCGAGGGAGAAAATATGAGAGAGAGAAAGATGCCAAGAGAGAGACAGAGCATGAGAGACAGAACAAGAGAGAGAGACTGAGTAAGTGAGACCCCAAGAGAGAGCATGACAGGAAAATAGAGGGAGAGAGAGAGAGAGTCATAGAGAGGGAGAGAGAGGAGGAGAAGAGGGGGAGAGAGAATGGAAAGTTCTGTGCAAGAGAAAGAGTGAGAGACTGCGAGAAAGAACAAGCAAGAGAGTGAGAGAGATCAAGTGTGTGAGATTACACATGAGAAAGTGATATAGAGCAGAAGAGAGAAAGAGAGCAAGTGAGAGATCGAGGGAGAGAGTGCACGTGAGAGAGAGCAAGACAGAAAATGAGTGTGTGAGAGCAAGAGAGAGAGAGAGCCTGAGGGTGAGTGAGGTTGGGTACGAGAGAGAGCATGACAGAAAGTGCAACAGCAAGAGAGAGTGAACAAGAGAGCAAATGAGACAGTGAGTGAGAGACATCAAGAGAGTGCAAGAGAGTATGAGCAAGAGTGAGAGAGTACAACAGCACAAAGAGCATGTGAGAGTGAGTGAGAGAGTGTGTGCAAGGGAGAGCATGCAAGACCAAGAGTTTGCAAGAATGAGAGAAACAGAGAGCACACGAGAGAGCATGAGAGATTCAGTGTGAGCAAGCTAGATAGCAAGTGAGAGTGAGACTGCACAAGAGAGAGTGAGAGGAGAGCAAGAGCGAGAGAAAGAGAAAGAGCAAGCAAAATAGCTAGCAAGCATGAGAGCAAGAGAGAGGGAGCTAGAAAGGGGAGGAGAGAGCAGGAAAGAGGGATAAGAGGAAGAGAAAGAGCACAAGTGAAGGAGAGAGGGAAAAAGAGCAAGAGAGAGTGAGGGAGCAAGAGAGAGCACGCGAAAGAGCATGTGAGAGAGCAAGAGCGTGCCCAAAAGAGCAGAAGAGAGAGTGCAAGAGGGTGCAAGAGCATGAATGATAAAGAGCCCAAGTGGGAGAGTGAGAGAGCAAGAGAGTGAGTGAGTGAGTGAGTGTGTGTAAGTGATAAAGAATGTGAGAGAGCAAGCAAGAGAGCTGGGGTAGAGAGAGTGGGAGAGAAACCTTGCTGATGTTCTCCCCCCACCCCAGATAAGCTACAGTTTTCATATGAACTCCCCTGTGTGGCAGATAACCACAGGGTTCACAACTGTGAAACTTTATATATTCTTTTAAGATTTTTGTACCCCTTTCACAGGGTGTCTTCAAGATCAAGAGCGGGAAGGTTGGCCTAGATGATCTCTAGAGGTCCCTTCCAACCTTGAATATTCTGTGATTCTGTGATCCTCAAAATCTTCAGATTTATTCTACATTCTATGGAAAGCTAGTCTGAAAAGGAGAGGTTTGATATGTTCCCTGTGGGATTCGCGGTGATAAGACAAAGCTTTTAGACATAGAAAAAGGTAGCTTGACATAAGTGAGGCTTAGCTT
>JAVCKT010020637.1:17580-34911 GCA_032273925.1 Rhynchotus rufescens | reverse complement strand
TCAGAAGGATCATTTTTCTTATGAAACAAAACAATTTGAGTTCACATTAAAATAACTTACTTTTCCAGGTCAAAAAAAGCAGAAAAAAAAATCACCTTATGAATATAAGTGGGGAATTTCATGGAATTTTTTCCAATTGCTTTTGGAATTTCATTTAGGTTAAAACTGTAATTCAAAGATTATATTGAAAAGATAAATGTTTCAGAAATAGATTAAATATTTTGACTTTAAAAAAATAGTGTGTTCAGTTTAGTTTGGGCTTTCTGAGTCACTTAATTTTCATGGTGCCTCCCCTGTCTCAAAGTTGAGGGCATGGGAATGACAGGAAAAACTCATAGAACGAGATATAGTTTTAAATAGTTATAGTTTTAAGTAGTTTTACCTATTTCAGTTACTTTGTCTTGTGTCCATCTGTGCCAGAAATCCTCTGAATTGTCAGCTGCATGCCAGGCATCCAAGAGGTTTTTGGAGAAGATACTACTCCACATTCCTAAAAAGTACAAGTGTAATTAGGAATACTGAAGTGCTTTACTGAACTGTCTTTTCTCCTTTCACAGGAATTTTAACTTTTTTTTTACATTTCTCTCCAATTTTTGCATAAGCTCAGGTATTTATTTCAGTGATAGAGTTGATTCAGAATTTTAGAATTCAGAATTTTAGAAGAAATTTCACATTATTTTCCCTTGCAAAATCTGGAACTATGCACATTTTTGACAAATACTAAATTGAAATTTTTTCTTTTTCATTTCCTTTTTCCTTCCACAGAGAAATACTTCAGACCACTCTTTCTCCCATCTCCTCTTTTTTTTGTCCCATCTATTTCTTCTCAATATTTTCTTCATTCTCTGAAAAGTCTTATAGGTTTCCAACTTCCATAAGGAGTAATAGCAAAGCCTATTTTTTTCCTTTTTTTAACCTTTAGGTCGAATCTTTCCTTTAAAGCACTTCTGAAGGTATGCAATAACTTGCCATTTTAATTTCATCTGAGTTTAGCTCAAATTATAAAACCAACTAAAGACAGCACATTTGGAATAACAGCTGGCTAGGGAATAATTTCCAACATCACTGTGTTTATATTAAATATCATTTCCTCGGCGCAGTGAGTCACCTTGCATGAAGCAGATGCGAGATTCAGGGACCTTCTTCATCAGGCGACCCATGAAGAACTCGCTGCCAAAATCCTCTGCCCGAATGAAGGCTCCATATTTCAGGAATCCCACCTCATATGGTGTGAACTCCACCCACTCTGCCAACACATTCACAAAGTTAGCTCCAGTAGTCAAGAAGACATGGCTGCTAAAAATTATGAAGTATATAGACTTTGAATAAGCCCGTCAGGCTTCAGCTCTTGAAGGTATGCTTACATATATCAAGCAAACCCTACTGACACAGTCATCTCTCAGCCCGGCTGACAATTTAACCAGCTCTCACACTTTTTCCAAGTTGGTGAAGGAAATTTAGTGGCTAAGGAAAAAAAATTACATTTAGATTACTTTTCATCTAGAAAGTGAAGAGTTCTTCTCATGGGAGGTGAACTCAAGTGCAGTTCAGCGTCTATTGCTTTTACTGCCATTAACTGACCATTGAAAAACATATATTCAACAAAGCTTTAGTGAATCAATTTCTTTAAGGACTCCTAGGATTACTCTTCTTTCACAGCACCATGTATCTGAAGTGTGTTTGACCTGAAGATACTGTCTAAACATCTGGACTTATATGTCAGTCAATCTTACCAAAAAAGGCTAACAAAATAATAAACTATTGCTATGCCTATCCTATAGCATCCCACTATTGTTTATATCTCTACTTAGGAATTCTTGGGCTTCAAGCATGAGTTTTGAACAATCATTCATTATATTTAGGATCTGTACTCAGACTGTATCTCCTTAGACATGAGCTCACCTCTCTCTCCTCAATTGCAATATTACCTCTAAAATCTTTGGTGGTAACTTTGTCCTTGACATTGAGAGCAACGTAGATGGGCAGCGGGTTCTGGCCCTGATTCACTGCCCTTCGTTGGTCAGAAAGTCTGTGGTAGCATTTCTGGATTTGAAAAAAAAAAAACAGAAAGAAGAGAAAAAAAAGTTTAACTGATAATCAGTTCCATTGATTTACTACAACATTTTAATGTGGGATATCATTTATATGAATTTCTGCCTATATAGGCACTCTGTGTTCCCCAGCTATCAGTGCAAATAAGTGGACATTCTACCTACAAGTCAGATACTGATATCTTAACAACTATAGAGAATTTTGCTGTGTATCAAATTTCTAAAAAGTCATTATCTTTCTGCCTCTTCCTAGGATTTTAATTTCTGCTAGTGGCCATGAAGGTCACCGAATTTCTGAGAGCAAATGTGTATAGGCATTACCCCATCATTTAACATGGCTTCAATCATAAGTCCCCACAAATCAATGAAAGATGTCCTGTGTCCTGCTTGGGTCCTTTGGCTCAGCTCTTTGTAATAGTTCCTCAGACTTCTCAAGCAGAAAGCTCCCATCTTGCACTTGGCTGCTTGCTTACGAGCCTCAGTTATTGTTTCTCCAAGATCTTTACGTGACCAGTCTGCATCTTCATACAACTTTGTCATAGTCCTGCAGGAACGAAATAAAATGGAAAGGGAAAACAAATTATGTTGGTTATTTCAAAATTCATGGGATAAATTTTGGCACATCTTTTTTTGCTTTTTTTAAATCTTTGTGTCACATCTTTGAGCCTACTTTGAACAGAGATACAGGTCTGAAGGTAATCAATTAAAATGAATTGATCCCAAAGCATGCAGCATGACCAAATGTCTATGCAGTTTCTGTCCCAAAACCATAAAGACTCATTTTGCATAGGAATAATTTTCAAATGTCCAATAAAGTCTCCACATTTAATTATGGTAAATTACATATGACATGGAATACATGATGTATTTACTATGTATTTTTCATGGCATTTAAAGGCCATTGACAGAAGCAGTATCTCAAGAGACTACTTTTCACTTGCTGAGATCTGAAAGACTAAACAAAACATGGGTTTTGCTTAATGCAATAAGATCCACAAAATATCTAAAATTGTGTATATATACACAGACATTTGTGTGCGTGTATGAATGGAGAACCTAAGCAAGACTGTGAGCTTTGGGTTTCATGAAAGGATATTGAATTTCCAAGTGCATATTCCTGCAGATAAATCCTTTACAAAATCACTTCTCACCATGTTGTACCAGATGAGCCACTGATGTATGAAACACAATCCAGAACATTTAACTTTTGAAGACCCAAAATGCTGCCATACATTGCAGTAAGTGCTCTTATTCCACATCCTGCTGTAGTCACAGCCACTATAGGCACCTGCTCGAGGCAAAAAAAGGTAGAAAGCACAGGTTGAAAAGTGACACTGAGGGACATTCACATAAGACAAGACAAGACAAGAGAACTATTAATGAAAATATCTGGATGCTGGTAAAAAAAAAAAAAAAAAAAAAAAAAAAAAAAAAAAGTAGATTACAGGAAAAATGACATTGCTCATAAATAACATGGAGCACTTAAAAATAACTCAGATTGCTTGACATCCCTTTATAATACAGTGAAAGGTATTGCTACTTTGGGGAGTGTTTTTGAGAAAAAATGTGACACGGGCCAAGTGCATTGATTTGAAGTTCTTTCAAATAATTCATTGCTTGAAATCCAAGTCAAAAACAGAGAATTTGCCCATCCAGACAGACCAGTGGTCTATAAGGTTTAGACTGGAATTAGAAATTGTTGACAAAGGACCTCATCCCTCATCCGAATACAGGGGGCCCACAGGGAGAGATTGTGTCCGCTCTCTTCTGCTGGCCTGAGGGAAAGGAGAGAGAAAAATCCCCTTAATGGTGCCTTTCCCAGCAACCTCGTGCTCTTGCAGGTCTTCCTCCAGGTGAAGGAGATCCTTCAGCGCAGCAGCCACCACCTTCTTACGGTTTTGCAGGAAGTTCTGCTCATCTGCACACAGGTCGAACCCCAGGCGAGCGTCTAGGTTTCTCGGCCTGTAAAACAGACCCTGAGTCCTGCAACCAGGGCGAAAACATTACATATTATTACTTGCCGTAGTTAAGTCACACACTGATGTATGGATAGTATTGTGTGAAAAATGGGAAAGAACAACAACCTAAATAAATGCACGGTGAGAGATGTGTACTGGCTGAATATTTACTAAAATGAGCAGCATTTCAGGCATTTTCTTTTGTTCGATCATGTAATTGATCTTTCAGATTTCAACAGCATCTACCATATATGCATATAACAGGGTAAACACTGGCAGTAGGTGCTGCACTGGTGAGGATGGCAGCAATAGTGCCTTGGTTTCACTTGGCATTGTACAGAAATGCAATTTCTGTGTGGGCCTGCGCTGTCTGTCTGCGGGCCTTGTAGGCCACGCAGCGAGATCTACTTTCTGCTCTAATGGTTTGGAAACTGGGGGGAAAGGGAACCATGATTTAGCTCCACCACTAGAAAAGAAATGAAATGAAAGCCTGTAATCAAAGGATTCAAACAGCTGAGTTTACAGCTGCGTGTGCACAGCCCCCTCCTGACTCCCCATGGGTTTTATAGGAGTGCGATCGTCGCAATCACAGGATTAGTGGGAGACCCTCCTACTTACCATCCATTTGCCTTTGCGTACAAGTCGAACGTCCTGTCCTGCAAATCGCAACACAAACAGTGTAAGAATCCTCACACTGCTAAGCCTCCCCCTGCATCCGTGGACTGAGTTTTACTGGCATTGCCAGCAGCCACACAGGAGCCGAGCCCGGCCTGCGAGGATTTGGGTTATTAGCTGTATAATGGGCTCTGGGGCAATGTAAGCAGAATAGAACTGCAAGTCACGTGGATTTAGGTCTTCAAAAGTTTCCCTAGCTGAAAATTAAATTGCTTAAATATCTTGTTCACTAAAGTTAGTTCACATACTGTATCAAGGAGCATCAGAGAAATGTTCTGAGGAGATTATCTAGTTTAAATTCAGAACAGGGTTTATCTGCATGTCTCAAAATACACATAAAATAACCACATACACACACACAAAAAGAAATGTTGTTTAGCTGCATTGGCAGAGAGTGTCATTCATATCCTATACCGTAGGATGTTTCATGGCTGAGTAGAGTTGATGTAAATATCATCATATCAAACACAGAACTGAACGTGTGCTGGGCTGATGTTTCTGAGAAAGAGAGATTCTCACCTCTGCTATCGTTATTTTCTCCTGTATAGGAAGTGAGGTCAGAGCTAGAGTCACGGATTCATTCGCAACCGTTTCGTTTTGACTTGATATGGACTGGAAAAAAAAGTTTAAAAATTATGAGGGAAATTACTTGTTATACAGAAGGGAGGGGAGGCAAAAGCAGCCTCCCCTGCATACATATACATGTGAGTTCTCCACATACACACAGACTTGCACACATACAGGCTTTAGAGCCCTATGCAAACACACACAGCAAAGAGCCATCTGCGTCGTGGCCCTGTCGCGTACCCTGCTGAGCCGTCTCCGCTGTGGCAGGGCCACGTTTAATGCTGACTGATTGTACTTGATATAGTGGAATCTGGCAGGAGAAGTCGGGCAAAGGCAGGAGCTCAGGGTATGGGTCTGGGTTCCTTCGTAGGAGCCATCCACAGTTAAGGCAAACTTTCTTTCTGGAGAAATGGTAGAAAAAAGCATTGTCACTCTCCCACGATCTTTGCTACTTTATAAGTTAATAACACTCAAAGACACTGCATATTACTACATGCTCTTCATAGCTGTATCAAAACATCAATTAGTTGCCTGTGTAGCAAGTATTCAAACTCCACCAATGCTCATTGAACTCAGCAGAATTTAAGGTTACTCGGAATAGGCTGTAAGTAATTTGTGCTGTGGGCTACAAAAGAGTTTCAAGCTGAAGGTCATCAAAATAGAAGCAGTTAGCATTATAAAACTGACACTCCTTGACTTGCACATCAAAGTAATATGTCTTTTCCTTAAGTAGTGACTTAATTTTGGTATCCAGATTACAAGATATTCACTTATCTGCTGTATAGTGACTGCTGTAATTAATATAATATCCTTGCAGTACCCTATACTCTGTTGCTGCTGAGATCTCTACTGTTCATTACACACCTATTTATTGTGCCTTTTTGTCCCCATAGCAGACATTTTTGTTCCATAGCAGGACACAATTTCCTTTGGGATCAGTACAAATCAGATCCCCTGCATCATCTTTACCTTTATTTTAACAAGTAGTTATTTTTACATGCAATTTCTATCTAGCACATACAAAAATAATATCTAATGATGTTTCTTTTGGTTATGCGGCCCTCAGTCTTCATCTTGCCTATTTCCTTGATCTCTGAACCCAGAAGTATCAAGGAGCCATAAGGATTTTGCTCCAGTTAAGGGTTCAGAAGATTTCCATCTTATAGATAAATATTTTGTAAAGTTACAAGCACCTAACAAGATGTTATTATAGTAGGAGGTATTTGCATGGAAACCAGATGATGCCTTCACCCTCCATTCTGCAAGAAGCAATGTATTTTAAGTAGTTATGCCCACTTCTAGAGTTCTTTGAACTCAGTGGGATTTTCTATTGCATTTAAAATAATTTAAAACCAGGGCCTGCAAACGTAAAAAGCTGAATGCATTTTGCTATAAAGTGGCCTGCAGCCTCGCTCTGCAAGTCAGTGAATTACAAACCTGGGTTCTCCTTCCTCAGCCTTCCACCGTTCACCTGCACATCCAGGCAGGAGACCTCTCGGGACTGCAAGAGAGAAGAGGAGGAGAGGAAGGCTCACACCACCCCGGGCACGCTGCTCGCCTTGCCCCAGCCCCACAGCAGCCGGTCAGGGAAGGGCCCATCAGGGTCACCCCGAGGCCCTGGGACCCCTACCCCACGGGCTAGGAAACAAGCACCACGATGCAGTGGGAAAAGGGGTATGGAAGAGAAATTACCACTAGGACTCCATTGGTAGTAATGTTCTCAGGGGGATCTGGGCTAAAAGACAAAACAAAAAGTGATCAATTGGCAACTATTCCTTTTTTTTTTTTTTTAACTCTTCATTATTTTTGCCTTCATTATCTTTGTTTTTAAACGTGTGTGGATGGAAAGCACAAGCAAACAGCCTGAGAAATTCTAGATGTGTTCAGTCCAATTTGCCTCTCACGTGAAGCCTTAATGTTAAACCTAGGCTGCTCTGTTTCTGTAGACCTGCTAAACTCCTTCCCTAATAGAAGCTCCTTACTATATTAAAACATATCCTTTCTGAGACACATGCAGAGCAGAGTTACACAAAGAAGGCAAAGTTACACAGCTGCCCCATATTGTTCAGGTTCAGCTAGATGCAGCTGCATCAGATGTAGCTATGTGCTAAAGCTAGAAGCACATGCCATTAATAAAAAAGAAAAATACATTACCATTTATCTTAAAAATCAACAACAACACTAGGCCTGATTTGCATGCTCATTCTCTTGTTTAACTATATAGTCAGCACAGAAATACAGTAAAAAGATTTTTTTAATCTCATCCCACAACAAAAATAAATTCAAAATATCATTTTCCCACATTTTTGTACCAAAGCAAATATCCATGACTACATGGTTAGGAAAAAGGGAGGATTTAGAACTTTTTTCTGCGTAGGATGCCAGATATGGCCTGTGCAATGGTAGCATTCAAGAGACATTTCTTGCTTCAGCCAGTGTCCATGCTTGCTTATCAGTGTATCTGAATGCCCAGGATGATAAACCCATGCCATGCACTGCCAGCAGCTTTGCTGTTAAATGCCAGGCACAAATATTCATTCCCTGAGTGCCCAGGGGATGCCTCCCATTTCATTAAATCTAAAACAGTGTTAGGAGGGCACAAGTATGCATAGATCTTCTGTATCTATAACATGTTGTCTCTGACTTATCATTTCCAGCAGTCACATATTTGACTTTACTCACCTGCTCTCCAGTATGAACTGAACCTCCAGCTCCTCTTCTCCCTGGGAAAGAAAATAAATGAAGTCACTGGGCAACATTTTTTCCAGGAAGTCAGGGAACATTAGGGTGCAGGAATCAGGACTATTCATGGACCTTCTCTAAAGTAGGATCCAGCTTGTTTTACTGTATATGCAATGGATTTCATTGTCTTTAGGTTATCCATGCTGAATCCATTATAGAAGTTGTTTAGCAGTTTATAATAGTTTAGACCATGTAGGCCAAATGTTCTTTTCCTTGGTGCTTTTCTCTGAACCACCAGCTCCAGTTGGAAAGGAATATCTAAAACTTTTGAGGTAAATTCTCGACATTTTGGCATCAAAGATGGCAAGTAGGCTTATCTATATCCAATTCTCTCTATGGAAAAAGTATCCAAAATTTATTGTATTTACAAAAGTTTCACATGACCTCTTAAACTGATGTACACTCATGGGGCTGAATGGACAGTAAGACAGGCACGTACAAAAGACAGTAAGAGGAAAGCTGAAATAACCAAATAACCACAATCTCATTTGGCTGTCTTTCAGTTATCCTTTTGATTTTTAATTACCTGTGGATTCAGCTGGAAACATAGCTGAATATTTTCTCCAAGCTGGATTTTGGAAACATCAAAGAAAACAGTAAGGAGATGGTCATCTTGAGTTGTGCTGTCCTCATCACAGACTTTCAGCTCCAGAATGTTCTAGGAACAAAAAAAATAAAAAGAAGTTTAGCAAACAAAATCCTACAGATAGTTCATTTTAGCTGGAGGAATTGGAGAAAGAAGTTCAGGAATGAAAGCAAAAAAGCAAAAGAAACAATAGAGACCTTGCAGTTGCTTACTTGCAGGCAAGGAAAGAACCAGTAGCTCAGCAGCTGTCGGCAGCCCAGTGGTCAGAAAACATCCAGAGAGTGAACAACAACGGATAGCAGGCAAGCCACTGTTCCTACCTTAACCTGGCTCTGAATGGTGAAGTGGAAGGTTTCGTTCCATGTTGGGTTCTTGCTGTTACGAACTGTCTTGGTGCGGAACTGCTGGACCGAAGCTGTGGGCAGGCGCAAGCTCACGTAGCAATCGGACTGGGTGACTGTGTGACAGAGGAAAGGTGGGAAAGCCATGAAGCAGGGAATGACATTTAGGTTTCCACAAGGTGTAGCAGTGACCTAATTTTCAAGTTTTGTATGGAGGACAGTATGTACAATGTAGTCCACGGTGATCCATAAGGCGCTATCATGCCAGTGATAAACAAACTGCTTTACTCACTAATCATGCCAGATAGTTCTCTGTCCTTGAGAATTAGTTGTTTTTAATTGCTGTAAAAATAGCAAATACTCAACACACACTTGCATGGCATTCCTTTCCAAAGAGATAGTCAGTCAGTCTACTTGTATCAAGCTTCAGAGAGTTGAAAAACATTAAAAAATCATTTGTACACACACACATTACAGGCCTGCAGAGAAGTCATCAGCTTCCTTTGGGAAAAGGGAACTATGAACTTGAGCAACTGCGACTGGTGCTGCCAGAACCGTCTTCTTAACACGCTGGGCCTTCCCCAGGGAGGCAGCTACTGTTTTCCCATTTGGAAAGTTGAAGAAGAAAGAATCAATACACCCCTACACACATTATAAAGCTCATCAAGATGAGAAGATATACACATTTCTGTGTAGAAAGCAGATGACATTATATCCACTGTTAAATGGATTAAAATGAGCACAATTAAGAAAGGCATCAAAATGTTGAAGAGTCCACCTGTGTAACATTTCCTTGGAGAAGCAACTGTCCAGAGGGATAGTTTTAGCCAGCAAAGCTGTATAAATAATTTTGCTTAATGTAACTATTTTCACCTCTGTCTCTATGCCTTGGTCCAAGAGAGCAATAATGGTGTTTGCAACATTTGATGTGCAAGTGAAAGCTTGTCTATGTTTCCCAGCACAGAGGGAGATGACGGCGGCTTCTTTGCACAAGATTGCGTTGCTTTGATTTTGTTACATTGATTAGAGATGTATTCAGGCTGTAAAGTTGACTCATGAATTTGAATGTTTCTAGGTGCTGTGGAGGGCTGCCTTGGAAATTTCATTTTTCCTTGCCCAGATGAAGAGGTTAGCTGTGAATTTTACTTCCTGCCTGTGCTCCACCGGATGTGAGGAATGTTCAAGACCAAGGTTCCAGGATGAAACAGTGGTTAGAAGAAATGCTCCGTGCTTAGATCATCAATGAGCACTTTCATTCTGAGGTCAAAATAATTTGTGAATAGTTTCTGCCAGCCATTGAGAAACAGAAGGTGACCATGAATCACAAGATTAACTAATCCATTGCACCCACACACAAAACTCAGCGATGACTACTCTACCAAACACAATCTGCTAGCTATGGATGGGTACCTGTGGAAGTACTAAAGATAGTGGGGGTGGAGGGTATTTTATCCACAAATGCCAATCACTCTATTAACATTTTACCTCCTCTACTGGCAACTTGAGTGTTCCAGTCTGGCAACTGGGCAACATCTGGCTTCGGGCAGCCTTGTCCCATTCGGGTTTTTCTGTGTATTTGAAGTCAAAGCTTTCCTGGTTAATCTGACTTTGTGAAATGTCAAGCAAATTACTCGGTCCTTTATGAGAAAGTAAAGGATTGCTGAAGCCAGTTTTGTTTTGCTTTTTGATTCCCCTGAGACTTAAGCCATCTTTTTTTCTTCTATATTTCTGAAATAGGAATAATTTCATCAGTTGAAGGGAGTTATGAAACTCAGTATATTATAAAACAACAACAAAAAAAAACAAAACAAATAAAAAAACAAGCAAAAAAAAAGTAAATCACTTTCTAACACTTTTATTAGCTCCTAAACTTGCGTGCATAGGAAATGTCCCTAGCAACATTTTACTTGACTACTGGAAACTCCAGATGGTCAGGAGCACAGATTGCTGTTAGCTGCTATCATCACTAGGAGGAGGACCAGAAGGTGACTGTGGAAAGACTTGCAGTCATCCAAATTTTATTTTACTGACATTTCCCAAATATATGCTTTTTTTGCTCTGCCGTGGGGCTACACCTGTTGTGCAGAACAAAAGATTATTTCACAAGTGCAACATCTCTTTTTTTTTTCCTGTGATTGAGCTTAGTCATCTGTGTGACCATTGCCTGCTATAATACTGCAGCTCATACATTTGAGAAACGACCACTTGTCAGGAAGGAGTCAGAGCTCTTAGTCTCTTTAGATCTCTGAGTTCCTCCGGATGACTTCTGTCACAGTCAGCAAACAAGCATGCTGCCCTGCACCTTCTGTACAACATGTTTGGTGATGCTTTTTGTGCTTCAGGGTATCACATGAAACCCCACTACCTCTTGTCTATACAATATATCAAGGGTGTTGCACCTTACAACACTCAAGAATCTTGTTTTGCATTTCTAGGATACCTCAAGCCTCATATTTTATCATATCAAATATAGGTACACGCAAACTGAAGGACTGGTACTCAGTAGCTGGTCACTCATACCAATGCCTCTTCAAGTACATGTACAAGATTCCCATTACTCGCCATGGGTTTATAAATCATCATTATCCTGATACATAAGTGTGAAAAAATCTAACTACAGAAGCTGAAGAAGGGTGATTACGCTGAAAAGTGATGCATGTAGAAGGACTTTACAGCAGTACCTTGTGTCACTCCTCTCATTCATGACATGTGAACAGCCATCCAACGTGCCTGCAGTGTTGGCTGTGGTATTGCTGTTGAGCAACATCCTGCCCAAAGCAGGTGTGGCAGCATGTATTTAATGAGAGCGTGATCTCTTCATCCAGCTATTAAACTACGTTTCTAATTATCTTCCAGGATGGCAGCAGGACTGGATCTTAATTGCGTTTCACCATTGGAAAGCCCTACAGCAGTATGACCCATGCTAAAAAACATCATAGCAGTAGTACTGCACAACAACTGAGACAACAACAGAAACATCATGGGCAGCTCAAATTCAGGAGGATTAAACAAAAAATTTTAATGTCCAATTATGTCTTTTTATTATTATTATTATTATTTTTAATGCTAACAGGCATGACCTCCAGTTTGTCTGTCACTTGAGCAGAAACCTAAGTATCCTTCTCCTCTTGGACAGCCTTTGAGCTCCACTACCCCTACTGGGGGTAGATTTTCTCATGACAGCCAAGATATAGTCTTTCTTACTGTGCTGAAAGGATTCAAAACGAGTATGTGGACTCAAACCCAGTTCTCCCAGATCACTGCCTTGATCATGTTACCTCCCAACTGGAACTACCCATCTCATGAAATGCAAGCTATCATTATCTACGGAGAAAAGTATTTTTCTTCCTCCTCAGATACTCTTCTGCTAAGTAGAGATATGGTCAGGGAGGGTGTGGTTGTTTTCCAGAGTGTAACTTAGTAGAAAATTTAGATTGTTACTTGTTACTTTAGATTATAATTTATTTTTTATAAGAATATATGCTCCACCTGCGGAAATTAATTTCATATTTAAAGTCCTCCACAGTGAGATTATGAGAATTCATTCAGTCCAGGAACATTAGTTCCTGCCTCAAGACAGCATATGACATTAATTGCTATCACCTAATAGTTTTGGGGATTTTTTTCCGTTTTTTTCCTTGCCATGTTTTATCAGTCCATATCTTCTTATTTCATTATCAGATCTCAAGCAGCACCTAGAGCTATAAGTTTCTGGTTTGTAATTGCAACTGCTTAAATATCATGGTGAAGTAAGCAAAAAAATAACAAAGATACAATAGCAACAGTGTGAGAAGAAAACACCAGAGGAACTCTGTGGGCTCTTGTTATATGTATCACATTGGACAATAGTTCCTAAAAAAAAATAATGTATTTCACTGGCTCTGTTTCATTTTATCATCTCAAAAGCCTTTCCATCCATTGAGCTCATATAGAGCAGAACTGCAATTTCAATGCTATATGCTCATGTTTCTAATACTTTTGCAAAATGTACGATATAATGTTATAAAATATTGTATCCAAAATAGAATGGATATAATATAAAACCTCCAAACCTTGGAAGTTTCAAAAATAAAAAGCCTAAATTAAAAAATCTTCTTTCCATAAGGATGTAAATAATAAACAAACAAAAACCAAAAGACCTTCTCTTTTACCCTGAGCATATACAGAAGTAATTTTTTAACTCTTTCCAGGCATAAACCTTAGGAGGACTCAAAGACCACAACAGGCAAATGTTTCCATATACGCATCCAAGAATCATTCAAGTTTTCATAACATGTGCTGGAGCTTGTTACCAGACTGCTGAGTGAACATATCAAAGCATCAACGGGAAAAGTCCCAGTCCAAGGATTATACACGTGACTGGATCCCATGTTTCATAGCACTTCCAAAAGGCTGATAATACAGAACATAAAATCAGTCACACTGCACTAGACCAAATGTTCTTCTGAGGGAAGGATCTTGGATCTTACCTGGGAGGCACACCAATGCTGTGAGGAGAACATGACCCCACACTTGGTGGATGTCCAGGAAGAGTGTAAGGAGAGGGCAAGCATCACATGATGCTCTTTCAGCCCTCACATCTTAAAATTTAGAGGCTTCCTAAGCCAATCTTTACCAGATTTCCCTTCTGTGAACTTGTCCAGTGTCTATCTTCAGCTCACACCAACTTTTGGCATCCATACTATTGTGAGGAGCTCTGTAGCTGAACTACATGCTGAAGGCCACAAGGGCTGTAACAGGTCAGGCAGGAAATCTGAAATTCTCTGCTTAGGACACCATGCTGAAGGATGGATTGGATTGTTGCACATTCAAACCTCAGACCATTAAGGATCCAGGATGCAGAAGGAACGCACACCCACCTCTGGGAACTGGCAAGCATTTGCAGGCCCAGGAACACTAGCAGAGCAGAAGAACTGGACAGGGACACGGGTGGGCTCAGTGCACAGGGGAATACAGAGAGCACAAACAAGCACCAAATTCACAGGTGAGATCAGTAATGGCACTAATACATCAGCAGGTGCACCTGGCAAATGCTGTGCTCAGCAAAAGGCAATTGCCACTGGCATTAAACAGCAAATTGAACAGCTGTGAAAGATCCAGATACAAAGTGCTGGGTACAAAGGCAAATGGGATGGAGTGGGCAGAGAAGTCCTCAACTCCAGCAGTAATAGAGAGGACATTATAGGCATGTGAACCATAAAGGCAAAAGCATAATTACACCAACTGGACTTACATACTACCTTTACTCTGTCTTAACTAGTCATACTTTTATTCAGCTAGAGCATTGACTTCACTCAGAAACTGAGTTGCTCACAGGTTGTCTGTGATTCCTATTTGTAAATCTCTTAATATTCTAATATGGATACCAAAACACCACACAAAATACGGATACTAAAACACTAGAGCCATTTTATAACAAAAGACTGTTACTGTTTTCTCCATATTTGATACCTGGATTCATGATTTTTTTTCCCTATACGATGAAGGTACCCAGCAAGTAAAACACTCATTTTACAAGTATTGTATTTGGTTTGTAATCTTTTTCTCAATATTTTCGCTGATATTATCATTTCAAATTGATAAGAGATTACAGATGTTTGTCATAAAATATTTGTTGCTCTATTTCACCAGTAATATCCAACCTATGTTTAAAAGAATAAGCCAGAAGAGTTTTGGCATTGAAAGCCTATATTGTGTCTCCTATTGCTCTTCCAGACCCTGAGCTGCATTCTGTTATGTTTTCAAATGTGTCTCTGTCATTCAAACAATTACTTGAGCACCAATTACTTGTCTGATGGATATGCATTGGGCTGGGAAGCAGAAATGAGCAGTTCTGAGCTCACAGAAAATATTCAATATCGTTGCCAGTGATGCACAGAATGGGTAAAACTAAGATGGAACTTAATAAAGTCACAGAATCACAGAATGGTAGAGGTTGGAAGGGACCTCAAGAGATCATCTAGTCCAATGCCCCCTTCTCAAGCTGGGACACCAAGGTCACATGGCACAAGGTCGCATCCATCCCCTATCTAGCTTTCTTATTGCAACAATTCCTGAAAATAAATAGCTTTTCTTTGTTTCATGTTTCCTTAGGCAAACCTGAGTCTGTGTTATATGCACTCTGTGCAAATATCTTTTGGACTAGAACTGGTGGCTGGTCCCCAAGGTTACTCTTGCAAAAATCTAAGAATAGATAATACCATCTAACCATGCAACTTCATTTTCAGCAAACCACAGCCATGTACCTCCTGTGCATCTCTCATTCATTCACTTACTCACTCACTTTCTCCTTACAGAAATATTGTGGTGTTTGTGACACTCGATGAAATTCCCAGTAGCTTCACGAGCATGTGGATGACCTAAGAGCAAGCAACACAACATACTCACACAAGTCTGCTTTCCTGGCATTTCTCATCTGTATAACTTTCACAGTGAGCAAGTTGCATGGAGACGGCTCCGTCTGTTGAACAAAATTTGTGTAATTAACATACAAGGAGAAAGAACAGAAACACAGTTAGTGATTGTATTGGTTAAATGTTTTAATCTTCTAACACATTTCTGGACTGAGGTTCTTCCTTGTACGTCGTTATCTCCTTCATCCCTGAAGGCTTACAACTAGGCATGACCACAGACTTAAAATAGGCTTCCAGTCATAGACCAAACCTCTGATGCCCTTCACTTTCCATTGAGAGGAAGTCTGTGGAAACCTTTAAGTTGAGGTGTCTGGCTGATATTTACAACCTAATCAGAGAAATACATGACAGTGAACCTTGTTAAGTTACTAAGAAAACCAGCATTCATCTAGATCTGCGTAAATTCAAAAGATGTCGTATATATCTACTGTGTTTCACAACGAAGAGCAGACAATCTAGCAGGGCAGGAATTAGTAACAAAACTGTGATGTAACGATACAGCTCATCGGATGCTTTATTGCCATTTGTAACTCCATTCTTATGCTTCATGTAGAGGAGAATTGGCACACAGACAAGGAGGACCTGAAAAATATCTTTCAGGGGCTATACCAAACTTCCCAAAACCTTCCCAAAAGCAGGGAATGAAAGCAAAAAGCAAAGTTCTCCTTTTCCCCCAGAGAGCAATTTCACTCTTTCAATCTGCCCTTGGGCAGAGGCCACATGAAAGTGTGCTAAAACCTCAGGAAGCCACCTAAATCTAGGTGGTTATCAAAAAACATCTGACAACCCTGCCAGGAAACAGGGTTCCTTTCATCATCCTCCTCTGGGGCTTAACCAAAAGCACTAGGGCTAAGAGTGAGGCAGCAGCATGCTCCCTAGGTGATTTTCTTTTTGAGGAATAGAAAGAGGAATGTCTACATTTTTAATATGCTGAATCACCAAAATAAAAATAAGATATTATAAATAAAAGCAAGACTATGCAACAGCAGAATGAACATATTCATAAAAGACAACTCAGTGCATACTGCCTAGAAAGCAGGGAATACCACTACAACAAATCTGCAGTTCAACATGTAAATGTATCAATGATTATGTCACCATTCATTCCCTCATGCCCCCCAAACACCTCAGGTTCTAAGAGAATACATTTTTAATATTTTGTTTTCTGGTTGTCCCTATTAGTTTCCCAATTAGAATTTCCTCATGGATCTGAGCGACACCTCTGTTTCCTCTCAGCAAGTTACTTGCCCAGTTTAACTGAATGGAAGGACAAGGACAACAGCAGTGCTTAACAAGATACTTCTTTTTTTAATTGGGGATGAAAAAAACATAATTAAGCTACTGTAACATTAAAACTCTAGCGCTCATCCGCCTGAAGACATAAAGGAGGCACAAAATCCATGCAAAAGCCGCCTCCTGCTACCAGCCCCAGAGCAGAAGGAGGGATCTTGCCGGGGATGAAGCTACAGGAATAACCAGGCTTCCCACGTCCTTCCCCCTGACACGAGGGCCGAGCCCGGCTGACCGCACACCCCACCACGGGGCCCCTTCCCCTACCTGGCTGTGGCTGTAGAAAGCCCCCATGGCGGTGCTGGCCGGCGCGGGACGAGGCGCAGGCCGCGGCGTCCCCGGGCAGCTCCTCGTGCTTTAAGCTGCGGCAGGGGCCGGGCAGGTGCTCCTGCCTCACGCAGGACCCGCCTCGCCCCATGGCCAGCGCTTGCACAACACCCTCATCATCATCGCCACCCTCCTCCTCCTCCTCCTCTCCAGGCACCCAGGGCAGGAGAGACGTCTTTGCTGCTGTAGGGAGAGTTGCACTGAGGGACATTCCCTCCCCAGGGCAATTTGTGGGTGTTTTAAAGCATTTCTGGTGCTTCTCTAGGGCTTCTGCGCACTGGAGGGTCGGAGAGCTACGGTCTCTCATGCAGAGTGCACCTGGCTGCTCAGCCACAGGCAATGAGGTGATCCTCGGCCAAGGATGTTCACACAGCATTCACG
>JAVCKT010020637.1:0-15702 GCA_032273925.1 Rhynchotus rufescens | reverse complement strand
AATCCAGAGAGGGCATTCTAGTTTTCTAGATTACACTTAAAATACACTGAAACAGAATCAGATTTGCTTCACAATAAGCAGGACTACAAATTTAGATTTAAAAATGTCATACTGCACCTAGAAACAGTTCCTTCTGAATCTACAGCAGTTCCTTCTGAATCTATCATTAGCACAAACACAACGAATAGACTCTTAGGTGAAAACAACAAAATGCTTTTCATGCACCATCAGCTAGGTTTTGAGGGAGGTTATGTGGTTTTTTTTTTTTCTCCAAAAGACAGAAGTCTGTCTTTCACATCCATTTCTTAGAATTTTGTTATAATGTATGTGTGTGTGTGTGTGTGTGTGTGTGTGTATAGACATATATATAAATTACATATATATTTCTTAGAACTTTGTTATAAAAGTATATAAGCAATTTGATCATAGCTGATTATGATCAAGACTGAAAATGCTCCTACAACCCAAACAACAAAAGACCATTTGTGGGATAGTGCTGAATAGTGTAAAGAACATAGCTAAAAGGAAGTGCAAAAGGTCTTTAACTAAAAAAAAAATGAGATTTCAGGAACATCTTTTCCTGAAGATGTTCATCTGAGGATGGACAGGGCAGGACAGTCAGCAGCAGCTCCAAGAGAAAATGAAAAGAAGGGAACTTTGGCAGCATGACCACTGTTTAAGGTGAAAATAGATTGCAGTGCATCAATACTGAAGGTAAGTAGGACCAACACATCAGCTTTTACTCAAGGAATGTCAGTTCAAGAATCTGCCATTCTGCCAGGCAAAAATAAATATAAAAATACTGGTTTTACATTTTTTTATTTACTACATATTTAATATTTCAGACAATGTTATATCAACTTACAAATACATATCATTTGGTATAGTAACAAGTTAACAAAACTAAACTTGAATTTACTGTTTTGAATCTAGGATTAAACCATTAGTAAATCCCAATCTGTTCATTTGAACAGCTCTTTAAATATTAAGGGTGAAGCCCAGCAAGTCCTCATGGTGATGCAACTTATACTGCAAATAACACTGACAAGCATCAAACATTTTTATCTCAAGATAACAGACAACCCAAGAAATATCACGTGCAGAGTAAGGCTAGGGGACAGTGGCTAATACTTCTGCTGTTTCCTCCGTGCCACTGCCATGCGCAAGGCCCGAATAATCAAGTTTTCATTATTCAGGACATTGTAATCAGTCAGTTTCACCAGTTTATCAAAATTCCGTTCACTGAAACACACCTCCCTTGTGGTAAATGGGGAGAAGATGCTGGAGACATCAACATTGCCTTCAGGCATCTCGTCTGGAGTTCTTTCCACACCTGAGGGAAAAAATAGATGGAAGTTCATCTGTATGGTTTTATTGTTGCATGTAGTTCATAACAGTTATTTAAGAAAATGCAGGTAGAAATAGGATATATGGGGAATGAGATGGTTTGCCAGAGGGATGTAAAAGCAACCTAACATCATGTTCTTCAATTGGTGGATACCCAAATGGCTGCAAGCGTGAACACCATTGATCAGCAGCAGCAGCAACTGCTGTCTTCTCCTTGGACAACATGATTTTTGTTGCCCAAGCCAGTAAAGCAGCCACAGAAGGAGCATAAGACATGGAGCAAGAGAGAAATTGAGAGCTTCTGGAGTTTTCACCAGTTTAGACAAGCTGAAATAGTGAGAGCAGTTAATTTTGTAAATGATGAGCCTGATAAAGCTGACATTAGAAAGCAGGACAGAGCTGACAGTGAGACATTAGAGATGGGGAGGACACCCCAAGCCAGTGGCTTTTTATTAAAGTTGATAACCACAGATAACTCACCAGGAGCTTTGTATTTCTTGAAGGTGTCATTTACTAAGGGGAAAAAGAGCACTGTTGGAGCGTGTGGACTTTCAGCATCTTCAAACAGATAGCATTCCTTTAGGTTTTCCCTGTCTTCCTCACTTATCTCAATTTTGGGAAATGGGATTCCCTGCCCTGAGATGTACTTTGCAATCTGATCCAGAGGCTGGATAAATGAATAAAAAATAAAATAATATTTAGAAAATCCAGAGAACTAAATTTCTAAACAGTACCAATGCACACTAATACCCTGAGGTCTGAATATTGCTCTGTGAACACCTTAAATTTCATACAGTAATGGTCATAACACCATCAGACACTGCAGGCTTTTTCTGCACCTCTTTAGACAAAAGAAGAAACCCCTTGGAGCTTGAAAAAGGAAACAAAAGCCATAGGACTGATATTATAATTTCACTTAACAGGTGTTCTGCTAATGAGTTTAGAAGGGAAAGGAATACATATGTGTGCGTGTGTGTATATATATATATATGTATGTATGTATGTATACACATAAAGAATACATATTTGGAAAGTATGGAGAAGGATCCAGTTAGTCCAGATTACCCTGTGTTGTCTTGACTTCATTATCTACCCTGCCCCAATCTTTGTCCTCTGCGTGGTTGTGATTGTTTGATAATGACTCCCTATTTACAACATAACTTTTTATCTATGAAAGAAATTCAAATTCATTAACAGTTCTATTCACTGTATGCCTGTGTTCATTTTTGTATTATTCTAAATATATTTTAGTATTTTAATCATAACTTTCACTACCGAAACTCTTTTTCATTCACTCTTGACATTTTGTCTTAGAATATCTACTGTCAGACTTCCAGTTCAGGTTGACCAGAGGGAAGGGCAGCTGTCATTAAGTTAGACTTTCTGATACAGAGAGTCGTAACTATTAAACTTGTGGTGGAAACCAGAAGACATCTGATTCTTCCCATGGAAAGTTTACTGGAAAGTTTAGTAGTTTAAATTGACAAATTCTGAAGACCAAAAGACCACGAAGGAAAAATATCTCAAAGATACTATGGCTTTTCTTACCAATGTCTGTGACCCTCCACTGTAATTTAAGTGCAGGATGACATCCACTTTCCTCTTAGACCTCAGGAGAGGTGGATAGCTGGTATTGATGAAAAATCCTGTGTCAACCAGGGAGAGTGCATCATCTGCTGTTTCCATCAGTTTATTTGGGAAAGAATCTATCACTGTGTCTGAAATACAGATATTTCTTATCATAATAGGTAGAAGAGGAAATTGACTGTCTCTCTGCAGAAAGGTAAAGGAGGAATGAAGAATTCGGTCCCTGCATTTTCCCTGGTCTCTTCTGTTGATTCACTGGCAGCCCGGACTTACAGGACTGTAAATCAGGACTTACTGACCCACTATAGCTCTTTGTTCCTTTCTTCCAGGGGCACCTCATGCAGCTTTGGCCCTAAAGGGGAGATCCTTAATGCCTTCCCAGGCTGAGGTCACCTCAGCCACTGAAATGCAGACTACAGACAACCAAATTCATTTTCACCCTCTCATGCCCCCCAGATTGGACAATAATTCAAATACAGCTTCTGCTTAGGGGAAGGGAAAAGTGGATTTTCAGACGCCGGTCACATCTCTTCCTCCTTACTGGAAACCCTAAACAGATTTGCAAACCTCCTCAAAACACTTTAGAAAACCAATGTTGTATTACTGTGCCTTTCCAGGTAGAAAATCCTTCACTCTCCAGGTACTTGCTGTGCATCTGAAAGCCCCTGAGAAAATTGGGATACTGTGCAATGGTTGGACGTCCAGTTAGGACATCTCGCAGAGTAGAAGACAGAGCACATGAGGGAGAGAGCAGACACGTGTCTACCTCATAAGGATTCAAAGACAGGATGGGATCTTCCTCTGCAAGAGGGAAAAGAAAGAAGTTAGAACTTCAGGACAGTTTTCTGCAACAGTGTTTTAAACAATGCAGTAACTATAGTACCCCAAAGGTAAATCAGACATAGTTATCAGCCCTTAAGGCCTATAGAATACAGAATAGAGGCGTATTGCACAGGTAAATGACACATTATCCACAAGCACCAAGTTTTCAGGGAATAAGCATTATCTCATTTTCCAGGCTTCCCCAAAAAGTATCCACTTCTGTTGTGACGTGAGTCCCAAGATACCTACAAGGACTCCATCAGCCTTTGATCAGGGCACCCTCAGAACACACGTGACTATCACCCAGCTTTACAAACTGCCTAATATAGGAGGGTGGTCATCACATGCTCCCCATACAACAGATGTCAAGAGAGCTTTCTCTACAGGCAGTTCAGAACACATAAAAGAGCTTTCTTTCAGGGACTGTATTAGGAGCTAAGTTAAAAGAAAATCTTCCTTAGGCACTTAAGAAGCATTCCTAGTATAACACTGCCTTCATATCTGCATTGGAAATTGCTGGAGACTGCTTTTTTTCTATAGAACCATTCATATCATCTGTATGGTTTCAAAAGTTTTGCCAAAGAAGCAATGCTGCTTCTAAATTAGGCAGAGACTAACTTCTTTGTTTTGCTTTTCTCATCTCTGTCTGATCTAGAGGGATTCTCTTTAGGTAGCAGACCTGGTCACTGTTCCAGGAAAAGAATAGTAGATACTGGCAGTTTAAAAAAAAATACATAAATAACTAAAAGAACATCTTACCAATATCTTTTACTTTGTCTCTGGTCCACCTACTCCAGAAGTCCTCTGAATCAACAGCCAAATTCCACACATACATTGCATCTATGGAAAATATACTACTCCACATGCCTACAATGTGAAAGAGTGTATAGAAATTGATTGATGGAGTAGTCTTGAAAGAATTTTAATTAATACATACCTTCAATCCTTCCACCTGGATACTTCCTTTTGGTATGGAGAGATATCTCCTTGAGCATAGTTCCTGCATGTGTGCTTACTAATTCAAACTCACACCTGCTCAACCTGTTTGCCCATGTCTTCCCAGTGCTGTCCATCAATATCATGTATTTACTAACACCAGCTGCTTCCTGGGTAACCCAACATTCCCTCTAGGTTATAGTCACCTTGCATGTAGCAGATGCGAGTCTCTGGGAGCCTTTTCACCAACCTTCCCATAAAGAATTCACTTCCAAAATGTTCTGCACAAATAGATGCTCCGTATTTTAAGAGACTAACTTCATAAGGAGTGAACTCCAGCCACTCTATAGTGAGAGCAACATCAAAAATGATCATGTCATAACTACGACCACAAAGAATAGTAAAGAATAGTACTAGATAACAGGAATACATCTCAAGAAATACACAATATAAGTTCATAATACACTAGTAACCAGCAGTACTTGTATCAATATTGTCTGCAGTACTAATGATTTGAAAGAACAAGGTTTTTTTTTTTGTTTTTAAACATCTTTGGAAGGTGGTTCCAGATTATGAAATCTATTGATAGAGTCATCTCTAGCAGAAAACTCTTGGACTACATAAGAAGTGTTCATACTAAACAAATACTGTGAAAATTAACTCTAGGGGAGTTAGTGACTTTTCCTGCCACTGGATCCAAAAATTCAAAGTGATTGTTCAAAACAGAAGCACACGAAATCATCATGATGAGAACTGCTTTCGTTAAAAGGTTTCTAACATATTTGTGATCAGAATACATTTTAAGCTTGGCATCTCCACAGTGTAAATACACTTTTATTTCTGGCAATATTGAGAACTCAACTTCCAAAGACTAAAGGTTTGCCTTTTTTTTTTCTTTTCTTTCTTTCTTAAAGTGCTGTGCATAATTATTTGAAATTTTAAAAGGCTTTTGTGTGAATAAAATGAAAGAATCAGTGAAGATGGTTATACGCACCAAGTCTTAGCTAAGACTTCTTATATCACAAAGCTATGAAGAAATCTCATCCATGACCATTACCTCTAAATGCCTGGGCACTATAGTTGGACTTGAGGTTGATGGCCACATAGATTGGCAATGGGTTCTGTCCCTTATCCACTCCCTGCCGTTGATCTGAGAGTCTATGTTCATCTTTCTGGTTTAAAATAAAAAACAAAAAACTAGTTAATGGAGTGAGGTGAAAAACAACTTGTATAATATAATATACAAGTTGATAATATAACTGAATAATGTGTTGAATAATATAACGTGAATTATGGAATTCAGTCAGAAATAACTGATCTGTTTATGCAGACACGTGAAGCCTCAGCTACCCTAAAAGGGTTCTCAGACTTTGAGCTATGCACAGGTTGACTGCAGATTTATTGAAGAGAAACAGGACCCAGAAATTAGTATGTGGCTGAATAAAAGGTAAGGCACTTTTCTTGGCTGGAGCTTAAGGAACAGAATTTATCATATTTTAATATATGTCGCAAGTACATGCAGAAAGCTTTCTTGTATAAATATAAGCCAGAAGGACACTACTTAAGTTATATTAGAAGTATCAATATAAAAAAAAATTTGTAAAAAAAAAAAAAAAACCACTTTCCTAAACCTTGGTAACATACTCAGAAAATGGTCTTTCCTACTGCTTGACCCATCTCCATACACAAAACCTGCAACTAAGGCACTGTTTAAATGCATATTTTCAGTTATGCTAGTGAAGAAAATTAAGATTCTTTTCCTCTATCCTGAAAATGTTTTCATCTGAAAATTGTTTACATCTCAAAATAGTTTTTTCCTCCCCTCAGGAGTTTTTTTTTTTAAGAAGCTGGAATACCATGACTCTTCTCTTTCAGTTCAAGCCAATTTCACATTAAACAAGAGTAGAATTTTAGAAATGGACACGAATATGCAGCTAAACTATTGCTATATTGCTAAATTAACTATTGCTAAACTAACTATTTGCATTACTAATCATAAGTGTCACCCTAAGGTTTTTCTTCTCCCTTATAGTTACAGAAGGTTCAGCACTTTTTGTGGAAAAGGATTAATATTTAATACCTTGTCATGTAGCATAGATTCAATGACCAGCCCCCACAAGTCTATGAAAGATGTTTTACGTCCTTCTTTAATCCTCTCCATCAGGTCATTATAATAGTATTTCAGACAATCCAAAGAAAAACAGCAAATCTTTGATTTGGTTACTTGCTTGCGAGCTTCCTTGATTGCCTCCTCAAGATATATTTGTGACCAATTAGCATCTTCATATAAGTTTGCCATTGTCCTGAAGAAGCATTAGAAGAAAATAAGGAAAGAGGACTAATGTGGTGGTTTAGCCTCACAGAGCTTTGAGCACTCTGTGAGAAAAAGATCCACAGAAAGCTATTGAAAACAAAGGTAACACAAGTCATGACCAAGCCTCTTGGAAACTCAGGTTTCTTCTAGAGAACAGTCACTACAAGTTTGGTTTAGAGTCCTGTATTTTTTTCCAGGCATCCATAATTTGCTATGGATAAGAGAAAAAAAAAACTAGAATGTACTTGGGTCTTCAGAATGCCCTGGTTTGATTATTCCCTTTTTCTCTTGGTAATCATAACACAGATAGGTTCAATCTGATCTCCACACACATGCAGAGAAGTTAAAATAACTTTGACAAGTAATTAAACCTGAAATTAAAGTTTGGTCTGGCACATAATTCAGAGCAAAAACTGTGTTTGCTTTCAAGCAGATGAAGATGAGCAGTTTTGGTGATCTGTGTTCTTATTGGTTGGGCTATAAAAGCTCAGCTTTACTGCATTTCAGGCCTGGCAACACATCTCTACACTGTGGAGGAATGGTACCACCTAGAATCTACAGGATTAAATGCTTCAAACATATTTCACATATGACAGCATCTAATGCATGCCCAGAGAGGGAAGAAAAGAGCAGTTTAAGATAAGCAACTCTAGCCATAGCTGGCTGAGGCCTGTAACACAGCATCATTCTTTGGACTGTTGACAACAGAATTAATTCCATTCATCCCAAATGCGTCTTTTACCAGAAGAAGATGCACTCTACTACATCCAAAGTGAAAGTGAGAATCACCAGAAAATGGCAGGCATAAATTCTTCTTCCCATCTTTCTTCAATTTCCAGTCTAAAGACAAATTCATTGTATTCAATCTAAAGTATAATTGATAAAATATGAAAGGTAATAGAGCATTTACATGAAAATGTCAGGCACAGGCTGTGTTAACGTGGTGACAAAAACAGCTGATGAATGGGATGGTCAATTTCTTACTTCATATGTTTTGTTTCTTCGCTCTAGATAGACACAGATGATAATGGGGAAAATGGAAACACTTCCATACAGGAAGTGCCAATAAACTGATGGTGCTGGCCATACAAATAATACTATCAAGCAGAGAGAACAAATATAAATCTGTTCAGATCATTCTCACCACGTGGTTCCCGATAAACCAGCGATGTAGGTAATGCAGTCTAACAGATTCAGTTTCTGGAGGCCCAGTAGGCTGCCATACATTGCTGTTAAGGATCTCGTCCCACCTCCAGTCGTTGTGATTGCCACCACCGGCACCTTTTCAACACAGCAAGGCAAAAAGTTCTTGAAAGTTATGTAGATATTAGAGACAAACAATCCTTTTTTTTTTTTTTTAATATTACAAAAATCATATAAAAGGTATAGAAAAGATTACACAGAAACAGCAAGCAATAATGCAACCCTATTGAAGAAAGATGTGATTGTTATAAAAGGCTTCTATTATTATCAGCTAATTGGGGGGACAGTGAGGGCTTATGCTTTATTCGCATAAAGGAGTACAGGAAGGGGGACTGCGTATTAAAAATATAATTGGAAATGAACCTCATCACTCTGGAATTCTTCTCAAAATGTAATATTAGAAGTCATCATTAAAAAAATACAGGATTTATGTTGCCAAAGGAGATTAGGAAATCCATGATTCTGGCTCTCGCAGTGAGTAACGTTTCAGAAGAATGCACAACACCCTGTAATCAGCTAAAGTGCACAAGATCTTAGCCTTCCTGACCCCAGGACAATAATTACTCTGTGATCTGAAGCACACTCATTGATAAGGCTTCCCCCATCACCACCAAGTTTCAAGTGTAAGAGACTATTCTTATCTCAAATATTTCCTAATCTAGTACACTATTTACTTCCTTAACATCCTGGGTAGCACATGGATGTGTATATGCTGTATATAAAGCTGTATCTATTTGGACCTTTTATGTATTTACTTCTCTTGATATTGACTTCTAATTTCTTCTAATGACCTGCTGTTCATAAGGTCAATTGCTTTAAATTCAATTAATAATCATAAAGCCGATTTTCTTCTGTGAAGAAAATATTTTTCCCATATGACAATTAAAAAGTCTTCTTATCCTAAATTTGATTGAGTCCTAAATAAGTTAGGACTAATTAGGCTATTTATTTTTATTTGTGATTTCAATTTGCGGGCCAGGCCTCAGTCACTGGAGAGGAGCTGCTACAAACTGTACTCGGGCTTACCTCATGGTCCTTCAGCTCTTCCTCCAGATGAAGAATCTTTTTCAGAGCAGCAGCAACGTATTTCTTCCTGTGCCACAAGAACTCCTGCTCCTGCCTGCACAGGCTGTACCCCAAGCGCACATCTAGGCCTCCTGAGCTGGAATAGACCATGCGACATAGGACAGATAGTCAGGGAGCTCCATAAACATTTTGCAAAGCAAGCTATTTCCATTTCTGCACACTGATTAAAGAATAGAAGAAAAAGGAGCATTTCTATTATCAGCAAGGAACAACAATGAAGACAGAGAAGCTTCCAATATCTATTAAATTTCTTTTCAATGTAGACACAAGAATAAGAAAAGAGAAATATCACCAAAACGGGTCATTTCAAAGATAATTTTTCAATATCCATTTCATTTTTTCTTCATGACATTCTGGAAAACTCAAGAGATGCCATCAGGTTTTAAAATTCACGCTGTCAGTTCACTAATGTTTTTTTAAAATGGAGTTCCTAGTGTGATCAAGCTGGAACTACAGGACAGGCTCCACAGCACCACATCTCTGGTGAAACTCTGGTGGTATTCGGCCTTGTGAGGCTTTGCAGAGGTGCTGGTCCTTGTTTAATATACGTAAAAAAAAAGTATAGCCCTGGACAGCAGTGACATGCGCAGTGAATAGACTTTCCTGTGCAGGTTTTTATTTGCATGGGCCTCTGGTGGTTGTTCTGAATACATTACAGCCTCAGACGCAGTACCTTAGCATCATGTACCATCGTGATAGGCCAATATGTGAGCAGGAACAGATATACAAAATCACGGAAGAGTCAAGGGCAGAGGGACAGCTGGAGACCACCTTGTCCAGCCTCCCTGCTCTGAGCAGGGCCTGCTACAGCAAGCACTGCCATGTCCTATCAGGTTTTGAATGCCTCCAAGGATATCTTCTTCCAGGAAGAATTTTTAATCCACAGCCCTAATCTGTCTGGATAATTCAGTATGAAACAAGTGCTTATGCTACCTCAGAATTTCACCAGTTTCTAGTGTCTTTTACCTGGACGCTGAAAAGTTTTCCAAAATAAGCATTTACATGTTTCATCTAACAAATATATAAGAAAACACACCAGTTTTCCCCACACTTTCATGCCTTGAGAAACATGAAGCACAAGGCAAAGATTTTGCATGGAAAAGGTACAAAAAGAAAAAAAAAAGAAAAAAGAAAAAAAGAAATTCATGTTTATATGCCCTCAAAAATACCAATATGCGTGTTACTAAAAAAGGCATTTTCAAAATTATCCAAATCTGCTGAATCACATCACCCTCTGGTGGTTGTAAACTTTATTCTGAGCATTATTTTCATCAACAGTTCACAAACACAAATATTTCTTGGGCTAATGCTAGTAACTTCCAATCCTCGAGCAAATTTGGTTCACTACAGTTCAATTTTGAGAGCACAGTAATGTCATTTCTTTGAAGCTGAATGATTTTATCTTAGTGTCAGATGAAGAAAAATGAGGCTTAAACTCCCCAAAAGCACTCTCACTCACTCACACTCTCTGTATACACATATCTATGATCTTTTTTTGTTACTGGTCTAAGACTGAGCGAGGAGCATTTTTTCTCTATGCTCTAAACTTCACCTATTCTTGGACTTACCTTAGATACTAATCTCAGTAGAGGATAAAGCACCATCTAGGAGTATTTTTTTCTCTGCACTGACTACATAAAAAGCCTAGGTATCTAGTTTACAATAATCCTGGGCACTAGGAAAAGAAGCTGCTGTCTTACCATTTTTTTGCTGTCAAAGACAAGTCAAAGGATTGATCCTAGAAATCAAGAAAATAAAGTTAAATTCTACCAGATTTCTAAACATTTCATCAAACTCAGGCAAGGCTCATTCCCCAAGAGAGGAGTTTCTCAAGTGATCATTCAAAGGTGAGGACATTATCTTGGTTTGATGAACCAAAGTATCATTCCCTGTTCTGGAAACAGATTCTCCCTCCTCCAAAGAACCTGTCTACTTGTGACAGGTAGTTGACCCAGACTCCGCACGTTATGATAACTCAAAGCAGACACACGTAGTAAGAACACCAAGAACCAGATGAGCTACTTCATTCCAGAAAAAAAGTTACATATGTAAGCATACTTTTAATGCCAATTTATACAAGATAAGAAATTAGACTTTTATTCTAATTTTTTTTACTAGCTACTTCAAAATTACCTCGATATTTCAGAAGAAATTTTAGCATGCATATTCTTATATCAGTCATCTTTATTACCTGAAGACACTTAAAATTAATTTTAGAACACAATTTTACAATGATTTTCAGATTATTATACTGTCTGTTAACCGCTACTTCCTTAAAATCTAATACACCAACTTTTTAATTTTTTAAAACATTTTCGATGAAGATTTCTACAATTTTAAGCAGATTGTTTTTCATTCAGAAGTCTGATTTCTAGTAGGGTAAAAAATAATAATGATAAATGTTGGAAAACGATTTCAAAGTGTTCACAGCACTCACCTCATCTACTGTTATTTTCTTCTGCAAAGGGAGCAAATGAAGAGGAAATGAAAGGACTGATTTTTTTGCTGTTTCATTTTTATCTGCCAGCTGAAACAAAGTGGAAAGTGGTAGGGATATAAATGAAAGTGAGAGGTTTGTCATCTCTAGAACTTCTCCCATAAAGAGGATTAGTTCTGTTCACTGTTGAAATTTCATTAATATTAACGATAACATACAAATGGGGAACATACTTCCTCTGGCAGGATGATTTCTAGTCTTGTCTGGTCACTTATGACACAATGAAATGTGATGATCCGAAGGCTGGGCTCAGAGTCCAGCAAAATCTTGTGGCTTCCTTCATGGGATCCTTTCACTACAAGTGTAAGTTCGTGCTCTAAATATAGAGATAGGAAGAAAAGGAATTTTAAATTTTCCAAGCAAATACATGCAGCTAATAAATAAAATCTACCTCCACTCCACACTTTTTGTCCAATTTTTCTTTCACCACGGTGATTAAACAGATTTTGTGTGAATAAAGGTGATAATAATCTAATATAAAACATTTTGGTGGATCTGTATAAAATATTAATACCTAGAAATGTCTGAAATACTGCAGAATGTCAGTAGGTGCTTTAAATGAATAAATTAATTCAAGATTTAGATTGCCAACTTAAAGGAGTTGTGAATTACTCAAATGGAATGGGAAGTTGATCTATTTGATGTAAATCTGCTCTGACACAGTTCTGTCCTTTGACTGTATGCCATATTTACTACAATAGCCAAATATTTCTAAGTGCAAGTCAAGCAGACTGAAATGTTTTCTGTCATTACTACTTGATAATAATCACACCAACAAAAATGAAAATACTCAATCCCAAAGAAATTCTGTTCAGAAATGTATTAGATCTAAATTAATTAATTTTGAACAAGCAAAACACAATAACTAATATAGTTTTTTTCAGTTTCTTAGTTCTAGTATATATAGTTTCATTTTTGTACAAACTTAAAATATGCCTGGCAACCAAATATTTAAATAGTTTGGCTTTTGACTAATAAAACCTTTCTGCAAGGTGGGGTATGGTAAAACTAAATATCATGGGACAATTAACAGATCATTAATTTTTCAACATCTGTTAATAACTGCAACACAACACAAAAACAAAAGGTGAATGAAGCAATAACCTCACTTGTGTCTTGCTGCTTCAGCTTCCCTGTATCCACTCGAACCTCCAAACAGGAAACTTCACGTGCCTGCAAGAGAGGATAAATGACATCAAAGAACTGTGTGAATGTCACTGCAAGGGAGTCATTCCCTTCTCCATCAACTCCTCCAGTTCATCAATGAGTAACATTATGATCTATCATTATCTGTTTAGATGACACAATGATAATACTGACACAGTAGTTTTTCCAGGTTGGAAAGTAAGGAGAAACAACTCAAGCTGCTTCAACTTGGACATAAGACACAATGAAATGACAAGGGTAAGACCTATTCAAATAACAGGTGTCTGGAGGAGTTTTACGAGTATTTTATCACTTTCTTCATTAGCTCCTGCTAGTTTGGGGTAAAACACAGAAATAATTGATAGAAAACCCAGAGGCACAGCACAACTGGCAGCTGTATCATTGCCTGCCTTTTTCAGGAAGTGGCATTCCCCCAGACCAAGAGGAAAACAGTGATCCTTAATGCCAATTACTGACTCTTCAGCAGAATAGTGTGGTTGACAGTGCTGGCTTTGGGACTTCACAATAAAAAATATAAAAATTTCATAGGAAAGATCATAAAAAATGAACATTACCACAAGTACTCCATTCGTAATGATGGCATCAGGATAGTCCGAACTGAAAATAAAATGGAAAATACAACATTACGGTTGGAATAACTCAGCAAAATTTTTAAGTCTCTGAGATAACACATTACATGTTTTCCCCTGTCAATTTTGATGCTTTCAATTTTAGTATTTATCCTCATTCACACATTCTTTAAGGCTTTTAGGAGGAAAAGTTCAAGCAGATGGTCCAAGAGGCCAGCACTCTCTCATGCTAGAATATGAAGCTGGATGTTTTTTCTGCTGTGGTATTTCAGACTTGCTTTACTGTATCATGCAATGATCTTTGAAGTGAAATATACTGAGTTTAAGGAGAGCTGGAAACTATTACATCTACCTTAATAGTTTTAGACATTTTCCATTTCACATTTCATGTGAAGATTGACCACACACTATAAGACATCAGTAAAAACTCACAGGAAAATAACTTTTCAAACTTTTCCATGACAAGAAAACCTCTCAAGATCCTAAATCTTATAAACAGTCTGAAATTCAATTTCCAAATCAACATTCTCCTTTAAGATAAGGAAGTTAACTGGCTAAATGCCACAAAGAACACTCAAGAAAGGCTTTCCAGTGACAAAGGTATCTGGAAGCAGATAGCTAAGAATTCTATAGAGTCTTCTCTTTTTGAAAGTTGCCTAAAAATGATTTCCAAGAACATCTAGCAGAAATGGGCAAAATATATTCAGTGCGCCTAACTCCAGGGAACTGGATCTAGTTATTGTACAAGATTTCTCCAGCGCTAGAACTCTGCACTTACTTACTTTTCATAGTCAACAAATTGTAGCATCACATGATAGCTCTCAAACACTTAATTAAAAAGATATCAATAATAGGAGGAGCAGATAAACAGCATGGGTGGATATTAAAAGATTGCAGCCTGTGTAGACTGGTGAAATGAAGCTGGAAAGACAGGAAAAGATGTCTCTTTACGCAAGTAAACATCTAGGACAGTTGGGTAGTATCTGAGTTACTGGTAATGGCAAAGTAGAAAGATCGATTATGAAAACGTCAAAGACATGTCCTTCAAAATGGGTGGATGAACTCTGCAGAATCTGCACCATTGCTCAGGATATCTTGGTAGGCTCCTGGAAAGAGCAAGGGCATTAATGCAACAAGTATTAAACACTGATGGCTGAGGTGGTATCAGTCTCACTGCTCTTGCCATAAGGAAGCCCAGGTTACTCCCTGCACTGTGGCCAAAACTCTTGTCCTCTGTATCAAGGCTTCTGCTGGTCAAGGCACAGGCCAGAGGGATTTTCCTCTCTCCCTGCCATCCTGCCCACAGTGACATGCACACTTCTTTCAAGAGGGAAGGTGTTCATCTTTCTCTGAAGCTCTATCAGCCACGGTCAGCTAGAGACATGAAACTACGCTCTTCCTGGACTTTAAACTTTTTCCTTAAGAACTCCTTTAAGCTATGTGATTTCTTGTCACACGTGTAAATAGTACACTAACTCCCAAATGGATCAAGCCTCAGCTCATTCTGAGAGTTTCCTCAACTCAAACCAAGCTACTAATATGCTCTGCTGCTCCTCATAAACACAGAGGAAATAGTTCAAAAGAAAACAGCAGAACTACAGAAAGAAAAAAAGATTTTTATTTTCTAAAAATCATGCTTTGCCATATTTGAATAATTAACATTAAATTTTATACAACTTTTTATACATCTATTTACATTTTTGTTGTGGGCTTTGTTTTAAACAATTTCACATTTGAAAAAAAAAGAAAAGGGAAATAGGGGTTGAGATGAAAGGTTGTGTGAGAGTAGTCCTTCATTCTTTTCTTCTAGGTAATATTTCAGATGAACCTCCTCTACTTGGGACATCTGAAAGACAGGAAGAGGCCAAAAAGATGATCAGCAGAGCCAGCAATACTGCAGCCCCCATGAACCTCTCCAGCTCCCTTGGAAATTCAAAATACCTTTCAGTTCATTAGAAGGCCCTTCATGGCCCCTTAATAGTAGAGCCTGAGCTTCAGTAAAAGTCAGAGGGAAGGGGGATGTTGAGCGAGCGAAGCCACCTAGTCCAGCGGGATCCTGTGTCCTCAACCACTCGTAAAGGCTCGTTCTGCTTCTGGACACTACCAGGTGAAAAACAAGGGAGAGAGCCCACATTACCATTGGGAAAAAAATCACAAAAAAACACTAAATTACA
>JAVCKT010020636.1:6143-23042 GCA_032273925.1 Rhynchotus rufescens | reverse complement strand
CCCAGCCACTCTGCCCCAAGCCTGTAGCGCTGCATGGGGTTGTTGTGACCAAAGGGCAGGATCCAGCACTTGGCCTTATTGCACCTCATATGTCTGGCCTTAGTCCATGGCTCCAGCCTGTCCAGATCCCTCTGCAGAGCCTTCCTGCTTCTCCATAAGCTATAAGAATAGCTTATGGAGATCTCCAGACAGGTAGAAGTGCTACCTGCAATCAGAAGTGGTCTGACTGCAATCAGGTTTTATGCTCAAGTAAGGACAAAGGTTCACAAGAGTCAGGATTTACTACCACATTATGGAAGACCCATAGGCAAATCGTAAGTATATACAGATATGGTTATCATTACATGGTAGGGTTAAGCATTGAAAATATATAGATGAAAGACTAGAATTTGAACTAGACTGAAAAACAAACAAACAAAAACTGTATTGGTTGAAAACCATTTCCTCAAACACTTGAGTGTAATTTACCTGTAGTTAGTCTCTATCTACCACCTTATCTGGGCTTCTCTCTCCTACAGAAATGAAAGCATCTTCATTTTACATGACTTTAGAGATCCTTAAGGTGAAAATAAGTTTTACTCTAGTGAGGCAAAAAAAAAAAAAAACACCTTAATTTCAAAAGTAAAAACAATTATGAAAGAAAATGATTAAAAGAAGAAAACAGCAGTAGATCACACCTGAACTTCCATTTGCAGCATGTTTGGGTCAACATGACAATTCAGTGGCCTTCTGTCCTTTGCATATTGCTCTTAAGAGTCTTTAGTTTCTGTTTGCCAGTTATAGCTGTGGGTTCCTTATTTTTGATTTCTCTCTTGATTTAGTTAACTTTTTATGTTGACCAAGATTCTTGACACCTATCTGAGAATAACTCCTTTTTGATACGTAAAAACGACACTCAAAATGTTGTTTCCTGTTCATTCTTCTTCCTTATCTCTGAGGAATCAACTGGATTGTACTTCTAAACTTCAACCACAACATTTTGCAAATCATAAATCATAGGACATTTTCTACTGTGCCATGGCACTGTTTGTATTTTGGGTTGCTAATTTTCTTTCATAGAAACTACATGACATGTTAATACAATAAATATGTGGTATGAAAAAATTGCCCTTCCCTCCTCAAACACAGTGCTAGTTTCAAAGGCCATCATGTCTCAATGTTGACCATTAGTTACCTCAAACCTTGGCACGCTCTAATCTCCCTAGAGGAGTTCATAGCCTTTTGAAAGGACTAGCCTCCAAAACTTCAGAAACTGTTTCTTCATCGTATTTAAAACTGCACTTAACGAGACTTTATTCCTGTAAAATTAAACACAGAATGCTATTTTATAACTGTGACAAATCTACTTAAAAAAAAGAAAAAAACCTCACCATGCATTGTAAAAGTTACTTCCGCAGATGCATTGGAAAAGAATAAGAGCAAAATAAAACAGGGAAAAATCACAGTTAGCACAGTGAGGGTGCAGTTTCATTTTATACCAAATCTGACTTAACTGCAGATATCAACCAAAAGTGGTTATCCCATTCTCTCCTATCTTCTTTCAGCCATGTGCTCCCATGTTTCCTTTATGTTAGATCTAGCAATTATGCAGCTGCAGGGCACAAAAATTTGGTTCACTGATCCAAGAAAAACTAACCTACCACAAAAAGAACTTTCTTCCTGTAAGATTTTACTTTTGGATTTAGTCTTGAAGCTAATACTAGGTGCAATTGTTATTCATATCAGAGACAAGAGCTTGCTTTTAGCCATGGGAGGCAAAGTACCACCTCTTTTGAATATGGATAAATTTTAAGCTGAATTCAAATTGATCTCCTCTGGTCTACGGGCAGTGTGGCCTATAAAGTTCTGGTATAGTAACCTAGCACCTAGCTGCACAGGTAGAAAAACACAGTAAGTATTTTAAAGAAGCAATTCTGAAAACTGGGAAAAAATTAAATCCATCCTAACATTTGTACTACACAACATAGTGTATCCCATATAATGTAAATACATATACCAAAACTGAAACAATAGCTATATAAAGAAATTATCACCTTCAGGAAAATCATTTAAATTATAAAGACATGATGATAGCCCTTGACTAATGCAGAGCTCATTTTCAAGGAAAATCAAAGCCTGTTTTCACCAAACTATTTCCACAGAATATTGTTCAGTTTGAATCTTCTATCCGAATCTTCAATTCCCTTCCATGCCCTAGATGTTTCTGAAAGTTAGTACTAATGCACAGAAGAGAACTCACCATTTCAAGTGGCACATTCCTTGAAATGTCTTACTCACAAAGCACACGATCGCAATAGTACAGATTCAACCAAGTGTCCAGCACCTTTTCCTGTAGATCCAAAAATAACTGTTAGTCATCAGAACATCTCGGACAATCTATTTCAGAAGCCTCCAGTGTTGACTTTAAGGCACTCATAATGTTTGACTCTCTTAAGATAAATACCTCAAGCAGCGATGCCCTAGCTCCACCGAGACTGATGGCTGAGCTCCCAGTGATTTCAGTGGGAACAGTATCTCACACTTCAAACATTCGCCTTGATGCAATGCTTTCTGAAAACTGCATTTTAAGGTTTTGGAAAGATCACCTTAGTAGTCTTTTTCTGCATGTGTCTGTGCATACACACACGTTTTACCAGTGTAAATTAGGATAATAACTTGGGCAACCTAAGTCTACAAGATCCATTACAATGTCTCTAGTTAAGAGACTGTAAGAGGGATCTTGACATAATTTGGCTAATTGGAAATAATGAGGCTTCTACTCAGTCAGTCCCACTGAAAGCCTTGCAGAAGAAAGTACACGTGGGGATCTTGCCCAGCACCAGCTGAGCACAGGCACTGGTGCAGGCTCACACCTACACCTATCGCCCTGAGCAGGCTCACAGAATCACAGAAAGGTCAATGTTGGAAGGGACCTCTAGAGATCCTTGAGTCCAACCCCAACCCCAGCTCGCACACACTTCAGCACTGACACTCTGGCTTCACAGCTACTTTCTCACTCGTTGGCTACAGCAGACCATGTTGGAACCCACCATAACTCCATCAGGGGAGATTAAGGAAGAAAGAGTGAAGACGAAGGGAAGGGTAGTCGGGTGGAAGAAGCAAATCAGCACTTTGCTCCTCACACAGACCATTCTGCCAAGCTTATTCCACAAGAGAATGAACTTCTGCCAAGTTTCTATGAAGCTAGCACTGAAAAGCATTTTGAGAATAAAAGTAAGCTAACCCTGTTACTTTAGGTTTTCCAAAAACAATGCCATTTTCAGATGGTGTCTGGTATCTATAAACCCATTGCCTCCAATTTTCCAAAGCACTAATACTATCACTTAATGCTGTATAGAAGAGCAATGTTAAGGTTGCTCTCTGTTAGAAGATTTCTAAAGCATCGCATTCTGCACTGCTACGTCCTGAGCTGCTGTCAGTCCATTTAGTTTCCCCACATTTCAGACCAGACTCTGGGTTTAGCTGCTATGGATCCTGTCTGATATCTGAGCACAAACTATTCTGGACACTTTCTTTTTTTCTGCAATCTGGAAGGCTCTTGTTATTGTTATCTACAGAAATGTATAGAAATTTCTTTGATCACAGAACTGCCTTCAAACAAAAATTTTATCTGGAACACATCTCAAAACAAACAAAAAGCGATCCAGAACTCTGTAAATGACAGCTATGGTGTATCTAAGTTACAAAATGAATATTTTTAAAGTATATCTAAATGCTCCAGATTAAGATTTTAAGGGATCTTTTCTACTTAATCTACTTTTAAGAGAAGCACTGCAGTGTCATACAGCCTCCAAACTTCTAAGAACAGAAATTAAATGATCTTATAATTCAGAGAGTAGCAAGGCAAACTCAGCCTGTACTTCAAAAAAAATCAAATCACTTCTGTACAGCTGCACCAGCAAGTTTTTCTTTCAGCATACAAGCCTGTACATATGTCACAATTAGGAAACACATATACACACACGACAACATCTTAATATAGGCTGTAACTTAACAGTGAGAAAAAATTCAGGCTTTTAAAAATATTTATTAAGATTTTTATCCATGGAAGATTGGTACTACAATCAGTGTAACCATTATGTCAGTCAAGTATGTCTGTTATAGCCAGGCACAACATTACAAAAAAGGCAAGTACAATGCCCAGTGAAGCAAATACAGTCTGAATATCTATTCACCCACTACTTCTGAAAACAGAATTATCAAATATCCACCAGGGAAAAAAAGATGAACTATTTTGGTTTCTCTTTGGCATACTTATGAGAACAATGGATTAATTACAGGAGTTTTCTATTGCTGCCAATGGTGTGAAGAATAGAGAAGATCGGATGGAAGAGCGTTTGGCCGAACGCGCTTTCAGGTGATCTGGTGAACTCACCAGAATCGCCGAGAAAAGACAGTTCAACTGCCAGTGTTTGACAAGGCAGAGGGGGACTGCATTGCTTTATAATTCGTTTTGTTGAAGGTATAAAAGGAATTACAGTAAATTTATGCACCGTACATACATATTACACACAGTTATATAAATACCCATGCTGTGGCTGAGCCTTAGGAAGTTGCTTTATCAATAAGAAAGCTACTATCGGATCTCCCAACATCCATTTAATACACATTGCACTTCGCATCCAGTAATAAGTTCATTTTTGTACCTCTCTCTTAAAAATAGATTTAAAACAGAAGCGAAGAATAATATCGAATCTTTCCATAAACTTTTTCTTATTTACATTGCAATATTCCGTTATACATAAAGACTACGTTACGATACATTATCTTCATATAGCTTTTTGTAATACATACAGCTTGAAGCTATTAACATCTTCGTTTGGGAACCAAGAAATGACCTGTAAGACTATTTAAAACAAATCTAGCTTTAATTTTGCTCTAGTTTGTTTCACTGAAACCATTCTTTGACAAAAAAAATTCCTCCTTATTGGGGAGGAAAAAAACAATCCATGTTTAAACCACTACTGGATTTCCTCAAGCCACTGAGAAACTCAGAAACCATAATCATTTCTGAATAATTATACAGCCACTTCAAAGGCCCATTACTTTTAAATGTAGAGCACAAATGACAATTGCGACCGCATCTTTAAATTATTATTTTTTTTCAATCTTGAGATTTTTCAAAAATAAATCATAATCATTAACCATACATGATCTTTGCACAACTGGGAAAAGTTCCTATTTTACTGGAGAAAAAAGAAAACCAACCAAACACGCACACACCCCCATTCACAGAGTGAGAGCATAAGCTACAGCAGCACTTGTCTCATGGTGCACATGGTTGCAATACAGGGCATAAAACGAAGTAGGATTTCCAACATCTGGGAAAACACAAAAGAATTTATTGTACAAAAAAAAAAAAAGTCATTCACATTCTCTGCAATGAAGCGAGGAATCAGCTGTTCGGCTCTCGGGGCTTTCCAGGCGGCAAACTCCTCCTTCTATGGCCACGGACTGTCCCGCCACGGCCCCGGGGGGAAGTCTTGAAATGTGAGTCTGTGGCAAAATGAAGAGCGTTATCGAGTAAGGAAAGAGGTAAAATTAAACAGCAAGCTGGCAAGTATTGAACAATTAAGCTGCTCCACAGCAAGAAGTCTGAGTGCCAATTATACAGTAAGTTGAAAAGCTGCAAACGATTGGAAAATTTTTATCTTGTGTGTGTAAATGTTCAGCACGTGAAGAGGAAAGGGCCGTGACAGACGTGTGGAAAAGATAAACTGGATGACCCAGTTCATGGAAACTAGAAGAAAGGGATATTCAGTGAGAAAACAAAAGCCAAATAATTGCTGAATTCCATGGTATAAGGCCTGTCCCTTAAGAGAGATTCAAAAACAGCTTGGTACTGCACACAGAAATATATAAAAACCCTAGGCAGAGTGAAGTACTTGACAGGGATGAACTCACACCTCTAAGCATAAGGCAACCTCTATGATGGGAATGCAAAGAAGAAATTCCTCTACATAGTGTCAACTTAAAAAATCCGAAAGTTTCCACTAAGGTATTTGTTGCCAACTGCCAAATAAACAGTACAAACAGGGCCTGTGTTTCTCTTAATATACTTAGGTTTTTCACACTGGGGAATGCAGCCAAAAGCCAAACTCCATCTGTTCACATCATCTCACCTACTTACCCATCACTTTCTTACTAGAGGAAAAAAAAAGAACCATAAAACCTGGCTCAAAAGGACACTTGGAAAAGCAACCTGAGGCCAAGGGAGGGCTGGGGTGTGAGGGGTGAATGGCAGTAGGTGCTTCTCCTTAGGGAAAATAGTTACAGAAGATGCAGGGCTATTTTCCAAGGGTTTTGCCCAAGGGATGTTTAATTTTTTCGGTGCCGACCAAGGCGGCAGCACAGGAAGGGGAAGTGCTTGGCTGCCTTCCCTGCGCGGCGCCCGGAAACACTTCCATGCGTCCGGGGAGCACTGCCGTTCCTCCTTAGCTCCTGAGCTCGTCCGGGAAGCGCTGCGGTTCCTCCTGAGCCTGCACCCCTTCCCGATGGTGCCCGGCTTCGCTCCCTGCAAGAGGCGCTTGCTGCTCGTGCTCTGGTGCTGCCTGGTAGAGCCCGGCTGTGCCCTGCACGGTGAGTCCGAGCTGCTGCTGCTGCTCCTCTCTGCTCTGCTGCTTCCCCTTGGCGTAGCACGGCTTTCATGCCACTTTTGCTTCTCCCTGTTTATATTATTATTATTACTATTATTATTATTATTATTATTTTCTCAGTTGCAGAAAGCTATTTATTTGATTCATCTTGTTGATTTGGTCTGCCTGTTAATTTTTCCAAAAGAGAAGCTGAACATACTGCCTTTTAATTTTCAAACAACGTATATCAACCTTATCAATCAACTACTTTAATGCACCCTTTTACCAGGGTGTGAAATGGCTTTTTTTCGGGAGAAAAGATGTGTTGTCCTGTTCTTTCATGTTGAAAAATGACCATTCTCATACTGAGTTCCTTCTTTCTAGCTTTTGGAAAGCATGAGGAGATGGTACAGCTGCCTGGTGGGAAGTTTCAAATGGGATCCAGTTCCCAGGAGAATAAAAACGAAGAAGGGCCGGTCAGGGAGGTGACCGTGAAGTCATTTGCTATTGACAAATACCCCATCACAAACAGGGATTTCAGGTGAGGCCGAAGGTTTCCATTTGCTCCCTTTGGAGCTGCAGTAGCCCAGGCAGTGGCGGGAAGGAGGTGGGCGTTGAAGCTGTTGGTTGCTGAGCTGGTTCCATCATCTAAAAGCTGTCTTGGAATTAAAAAAAAAAATAAATTAAAAAAAAAAAAGTCTATGAGGAAGAAAATGGGACATAAGTAGGGCAGGATTCAACAGCATGGGGGATTTGCTGTGTTTTGGGGGCACATTCATCCCTAATAGTAAATGTAGGTGTTAGTGGCTTTAAGGGCTTTTGGGTCTATGCAATTGTTAACAATTCATAAAGATAAAAGCATAGGGTGATTTTACCCATAAAAGCAATATAAAAACTGACAAGCAGATGTGTGAACAAACCCGAATCAGACTAATTTCATCCTTTAAAAATCTTATTGCTCATAAAAATCTCAAAATCTGCTCATAAATTGAGCAAATTAATGAGCAAATTATTGTTATTATGAGCAATAAATTGCTTATAAAAATCTCAAAAATCTTGTTGTAGGAGGGAGGAACTGGGACTATTGGCAGACTTGTAGTGGCTGCAGTTGCTCTGTGTTTGCCGTGCTGTAGCTGTGCTGTGTGTGCTGTATTTGGTGGTGTTACTCTCGAAGAATCTCTTACCCAGACACTTGCGCCTGTTATATTTATGCCAGGGAGTTTGTTAGAGAAAAGAAATACAAAACAGAAGCAGAAGCGTTTGGCTGGAGCTTTGTCTTTGAGGATTTCGTATCTGAAGAGCTGAAAAAAAAAGTCACCCAAAAACTGGAGGTAAATCCAACGTGAAAGGTTTAATAGATGGGCTACACTCCAAGGGGATGGTTTGCAATAATGATGAAAATTGCATTCCTATCTGATGCCTTTGCTTTAAATAAATAAATAAAAACATGAGAAAAAAACAGCTTGCAGATTGCAGTTTCTAAGCAGAAAGTTTTTCTGTTTAGTGACAGCTAACTGTCCCTGAATACCCTGGCCCTTCTCAGCTTGTTCTGGGTTGTTTTGCTTTTGGCAAGAGCAGGACTAAGTGCGGCCTGATTTAAACTCCCTTTTTCTTTATGTCCACTCCAAACTGTCGTATTCTACTTTTATTAGATCTCCCAATAACCTGGGAGAAAATAAAGTACATTTCAAGATTTTCTGCTCATCACATCTTAAAAACAGCAATAATAAATTGTGAGGGCTTTTTAATCTGCTTTTAAAAGCAGATGAGCCTAGGGCTCTGTATTCTAAATCACATCAAGCTTTAATTTTAACTTAAGCTTAACATCAAACTTAAATTTTAATCTAACCATTTCCAGACTAACAAGTACTCTTCTCTATACATGTTGCTATAGGATAGCTGGGGCATGCATGGCTTTACACAGGGGCAGCCCGTGCAAAACTGGCATTAATCTGGCATTAATCTAGCATTAATCTAGTGTCATTTCTTCCCTCAGTCCGCGCCTTGGTGGCTGCCTATAGAGAAAGCTTTTTGGCGACAGGTGAGTAGAGCTTTTCTACCCTTTCCAAGGGGCTGGTTACACTTCTGTATTGAGTTTAGGACCTTTAGGACCAACCTGGGACAGGGGAGATTTGGCTGCAGATAAACAGTAGTTTTTAATTAAATATTTATTAATCTCCATGTTCTCTTTTACTCAAAAGTTGCTCTGAATGTCATGAAATGTTACCACTGACCCTACTCTAGACTTCAAAGTGCTGGCAGGGCTAGTGGAAATATTTTGGTAAATAGGGCTCTTAGATAATGGGTCTCATTGTTTTGGTGCTAAATTAAATGTGTTGCAGAAACTTTTGCTGCCTGAAAATCAGTCCTGGAGAGCCCTTTGCATGCTGAGGGTAGAGCCAGATAGTGCTAGGGACACTGAACTTCATGGAGTAAAAACGAGAGGAGAAATCACATGTCAGGTTCCACTGCCACGGGTTCCAGTTCCCCACCTTTCTCCAAACTGTCCTTTATTTCCTTTTTTGGGGGAAAAAATCATAAAAATCAAATAGAATCCGTTCAATGCAATTTTTTCCAGCCCTCAGGTCCTGGCTCCGGCATAAAAGACAGGCTGGATTACCCGGTGCTGCACGTGAGCTGGAATGACGCACAGGCGTTTTGCAAGTGGAAAGGGAAGAGGCTTCCCACGGAGGAAGAGTGGGAATTTGCTGCTAGGGGAGGCCTAGAGCGTACGTAAGACAAGGCTTGACCTTTTTTCTTAAACCCAGCCAACTCATTAAGTCATGCTAGGTCTATTCCTCTCATTGAGGTTCCAAGAGAGTCAATTAAATAGCGGCTTCTTGATGTTCTCAATCCATCTTTCTACTACAACCACTTCAGTAAGATAAAAACACCCTTTCACAGGTTTTTATGGTGGTTGCATACAGCAACCCTGTGAGTAGTTGGAGTGTAGCAGCTACCATGGTATTCCCTGGAATGCGCAGAGGTTGGTAAATGGGAAGTTGCATCTGGCTCCTGCTCTCCCCTCTAACCCACTGGTGACATCTGCAGTGATTGCACTGCTAGGTATCGCTCATATAACTCTTCGTGGGGTCCCAAGCTGAGCAGAAAAGGACAGCAAAAAAAGCCTGGTTTTAAAGTAGCAAAATCCAACAGGTGGCCTGACTTGTAAGGATTCACTGGTTGTCTCTCTCTGACAGAAAGAATATATCCATGGGGAAATAAGTTCCAGCCAAACCGTACCAACCTGTGGCAGGTAAGATCCTCTGAACTGTCCTGTCTATGTTGAACGGCTCTGATGATGTTTTATTTTAACACAGTCATAGAATTCACGTGGCTGTCAAAGCATTTTGAATGGCCCTGGGGATCATCTTCTGGTACTTTACCCAGAATGGAGCGATCTCACCCTGGTTTCCATGAGGATACTGTGATTTTGCTTCTTCAAGAATAGATCTATTCAGATAAAGTTTTAGGAAAGTGGATTCTCTCTCCCTTGGGAGACCCTTGTATGGTGGATCTGCTAGCTTGGATGCAAGATTAGGTAGAGCTAATTTGCAACAGATCCTTAAACACTGTTTAAGTACAACACAGTTCTCTCAAGATCGAGATTTATTTTCTCCTCTGTGGTGCGTCTTTATTTAGAATGATCTTTCTCCCCACAGGGCAGTTTCCCAAGGGCTGACACGGCTGAAGATGGTTATCACGGTGTTTCACCCGTGACAGCCTTCTCTCCTCAGAACAACTACGGTGCGGAACCGCCTTGGTTGGGTCTCTAGACTTGTTAATGTCCATTCGACAGTAATTATAGAATCCCACGGGTATAGCAGAGCTTAAAATAGGGAATGGGATGGGTTAGAGCTGCATCTTGAGAGAGTAACAGCGAGCCTTGCAGGAGCATCAATGTTCGAGGTGCACCACATATACTTTAAGGAACCAAACTGCTTTATGCTTTTAATAGAAGTCAATTATTCTGTTGTTTGTGAGCTATCAAAAATATCATAGGGCTTATGTGAAAGACTCGAGGGAGGCAGATGCTGTCCTCTCTTTATGCAGATGGGAAATGGGGAGACTCATTTAAACGGAGAGGTTTGTGAAAGGCCTGATTGTGAGCAGGGGTTGTGCCCTCGCCATCCACCACGTCTTCTCAATGGTCCTTTGAGTATTGCATAGAAAATCTATACAGCAAAGTGCTTTGGCAGTCTCATAACGCTAATGCAGCAGCTTTTCCATGTCAGGCCTTTACGATCTGCTGGGCAACACCTGGGAATGGACAGCGTCGGAATACGCAGCTCCCGGGCCTCCCTCGCGGCCGCGCGCCCGGGACATGCGGGTCCTGAGAGGGGCCTCCTGGATCGACACCGCGGACGGGTCTGCGAACCACAAAGCTCGTGTCACCACGAGGTGGGTGCGGGCCGGGCCCAAGGGCTCTCGCAGCTGATTTGGGAGCCCTCCGTCACATAAAAGGGCATTTTACATTGCCAGATTCTACTCCGTTTTGGGGAAGAAATGCTACTCAGAATACTATGCTAAAAATTTTACTGCTATAAATACAATCCTAAACACTTCCCAAATTGTGTGTGTTATCCATCAAGTATTTAGTACTTTGCTGTGAATTATTCAGGCTGTGGAAGGTGCTCATAGTCTGTTGGGCAGGGTCACAGGAAATGATTTGAGTGTTAACTACAATCTATCACTAACTTTGGAAATCTTTTTTCATCCTAGAATGGGGAACACACCGGATTCAGCCTCAGATAACCTCAGTTTCCGCTGTGCTACTGACATACGGCATCACAAAACGAAGCAAAGTGGGACCAAAACCGAGCTCTGAGGAGTTCACTGGGAAAAACCTGGAGGCATTTTCTCCTGTGGAGATGAACAGTAATTCCAGCAAACTTTTATTAAACTAGCCAGTTGTAAAAATTGGAAACAAATACTTTCAGCTAGCATTTCTTTACCAGGAACTGCAGATTTGGGCGTTACCTGGGACTTAAGAATGACCGATGGGGGAGAGGGTCTTCACTGTCCTCTTGTATTGCGTTTCTCTTTTGGATATTTATTTAACAAGGCAGAGGGGGGCACGTGTGTGAGAGCAGCAGTGCTCAACGCTTGTTATCTCTCTGATGTGATGCATGGGGATATAGATCAGCTGTGGAGGGTGTATAATTTAATGTGGATACTGCCCGAGCCGCGTGGGTCAGCGTGAGCGACGCTGGCACTTGGCCCCTGCTCAGTGAAAGCTCTGCCCCGTGCTCGGTGCTTAAGGGCCTTGGAGCTGGGATGTCCTCCAGCCCGGCGCTGCGGAAAGCGAGCTCTCCCGGCTCGCTGCGATGGCCCTTCCTGGCTGGTGCACAGTGGCTTAATTCTGTCTTTCTGTCACCAAATCTGACAGCAGCACAAGCGTGTTGGTGCGTGAGGACACCAGCCCCCTCGTGCTGCTCTTCTCTTGCCCCGGGAGCAAGAACAGGGCCAAATCCAGAGCCAGGTACCTGGAGTCTTTGCTGCAAGACATCTGCCTTTCCAGAAAGCACTTAGTGACACTTTTCCCTAAAACAAAGCGGCAGAGACGGCTGCTTGTTTTCCAGAGGTTTTACTCGCCCGCTCCCGCAGCGCGCGCGGGCTCCGCGCGGCCCCGGCGCTCAGAAGAGCTCCTCCTCGGCGGCCAGGGCCAGCAGGATGGCCTTGCACGTGTTCTCGAAGAGGGCGGCCCGGTTCTGCGCCTCGCCCTTCTTCACCCAGTGCCGGTAGGTGCGGAAGGCGCAGGCGTCGATGAGCTTGCGCAGCGGCTTCAGCGCGTACGGGTCGCGCACCACCAGCTCCCGCGTCACCGACTTGGCCAGCCGGTACTGGTAGTAGATGCGCACGGAGGCCAGCACGGTGAGGCAGACGACCTGCGGAGCGGAGCGGAGCGGGGAGCCGCTGTGGCTCGCACAAAACACCCCAAAAGGCAGCAAACGCAGCCCTGACGTCGGGCTCTGCCGGCGCCGACCCCAACCTCACCTTGAATTTGCGGAAGGGGCTGAAGTGCCGGACCTCCTCCACGTCGTACTCCTGGAAGAAGGGGTGGGCGAGCGCCTCGCTGGCCGTGTAGCGCAGCTGCGGGTCCACCACGAGGAAGCGCGAGATCTGCGGGGAGGCGCCGTCCTCAGGGACCCCCGTCCCCGCGGCATCGCCCCACGCTGCCGGCATCATCCCCCTCCCCGCGGGGTCCCCCCCTGTGCCGGGAAGGCCCTACCAGGTCCTTGACGGTGTCGGAGCGGTCGTCCCACTCGGGCGAGCCGAACTGGTAGCTGCCGTTCATGATCATGCGCAGCATCAGCATCTGCTTGCGGTGCCAGAAGGGCGGCGAGCCGGCCAGCAGCGTGTACATGATGACCCCCGTGCTCCACCTGCGGGAGCGGCGGCACCCCCAGCCCCGCGGCACGGGAAAGCGGGCGGCCCCGGCCCAACGGGACCAGGGCGCCCCACTCAGCTGCTCATTAGGGAGGCCCAGCCTGTCCCGGGGCTCGTTAGCCTGATGGGGAGCAGGGGAGCCGCCTGCTTTGGGGAGGGATGGGAGATTCGGAGCTGAGCTGGTGGTGTGGAGCTACAAGCTGGAGGTACTTGGCTTATTTAACTTCCTTGGGAGTTTTTGGGTGTTTCTTCCTGGCTTTCCCAGGGGTGGGAGAAGCTGTGTGAACTCGTGGGACTCGCATGGTCCAGGCTGCACTTCACCCTCCCTGTGCCTAGAAGCGCGATCCGCTGGGATGGAGCAGTGGGACAGGAGGCCGGCAAGGGCCACGGGCGCGGGGCCGCGTCTCACTTACATGTCCACCTCCTTGCCGTACCCCTGGTGCTCGTCGTCCATGGAGCACTGCAGGATCTCGGGCGCCAGGTACCCCGGCGTGCCGCAGATCTCTGTGCAGACGGGCGCGCGCGTGAGCAAACACGAGCAGCACCAGGCGGGGCGCTGGCAGCAACTCAATGCACCTCATTAATTAATTTCTCAAAGGGTTCTAAGGAGCGCTGATGGGTCCCCTCGTGGCCACGGGCAACTCGGGCACGTGCGAGCGGCCGCTGCCCTCCCACCTTTGAGCTTCTCGTCGGAGCGCAGCTGGCAGGAGAAGCCGAAGTCCGTCAGCTTGATGTTCATGTCGTCGTCCAGCAGGATGTTCTCAGGCTTCAGGTCGCGGTGCACGATGTCGATGGAGTGCAGGTACTCGATGACCTCCAGCAGCGCCCGCATGATCTTCCTGCGGATGGGGCCAGCGTGTCCCAGGCCGCCGCGTGGCCCCGCGGCCCCGGCTGCCGCCGGCCCCGCTTACCTGGTCTCCTTCTCGCTCAGCGTGACCTTCTCCGTGAGGTAGTCGAAGAGCTCCCCTCTCTTCATCCTGCACGGGCAAAGCAAAGCGGGCAGCTGCATCAAGCAGTTCCCAGCCCGCACGGAGGATCTGGGAAAAAAAAATCCCTAAAAAAATGGTATAAAATGCAAACAGGGCCTGAGGCTGGCTGGTGCTGCCAGAGGAAATATAAATAGCCCTGGGCTCTGTGACGGCCCTGCCAAAGGTTAGGGGAAACCTGAGCAGTGTCCGGGCAGCGGCAGCAGTGCCGGGAGGCTGCGGCCGGCGCGGGGCACCCGAGGCCGTTCCCGCCCGCGCTTTACGCCGGGACTCACAGGTCGAACACGAGGAAGAAGAAGGTGCTGGACTCGTAGCTGTCCTTCAGCTGGACTGCAAGAGAGAGCGCAGCGGTGAGCGCGGGGCGGCGACGCGCCGAGCGGCCCGGCGCCCACTCGGTGCCCGTCCCGGCCCCGGCCTGGGCAAAGCGCCGCTGCTCTGACCCCTCGCTGCGTTGGGGCTGTGTTGGCAGAGGGCTGGGAGATGGGGAGGAGATGAGGAGGGCCCCATGAGGAGATGATCCGTGGCACCGTGATGTCCGTATGCAACCCCGGGCTCCAAGGTGCTGGAGTTTCGGGTTCAGGGCAAGTGGTGCTGCCGGAGCTGCTCCAATCCCAGCTCCAGCTCCGAGCTTGGGGGCTTCCTTCTAGATTCCCACTCCCCTTTCCAAACTGTCACCAGCCACCGGGGAGCAGCAGGGACAGGAGCACAGCAGGGCTTTCACCGAGCCCTTCACGGGCCCCCCCAGCAGCAAAGGCCGCCTCGGCGCCCGACTTACTGACGTTGGGGTGGCCCGAGACCTTGCGGAGGATGTCGATCTCCTTGGAGGTGGCTTCCCGCAGCTCCTGCACCTCCTGGGGCGAGATGTTGCCAGCCGTGATGTCGATGATCTTCACGGCGTATTCCTGCCGCGTGACCTTGTGGATGCAGCGGCGGACGACGCTGCTCACCCCCCTGCGGGACCAGTGCGGAAGGGACAGGGGTTGGGTTCCGAATTTGCCTGTTTTACAGGTTTTTTAACATCTCGTTGCAGTGAGGTTGATGTGCTGTGGGGGTCTCGCCATTGCCACTGCTGTTCCTGTATTGCCCCCTTATATTTCCACAAGATTTCATGGCATTTGGGTGCTGGAGCTGCAAGGAGCATCATGCACGAGATGCTCCCTAGCCCCGTTTGGGACCTCTGGGCCACTCCGGCTCTGATCCAATTCCCATCGGATGCTTTTCCGAGCGGGCACCGAGGCGCGTGAAAGGGCTGCTCGCAGAAACCACGCGTTACCTGCCCAGCACCTCCTTCGGCTCATACTTCTCATAGAATTCCTTGGACGAGGTCCAGTCGGGCAGCTCCTCCTCCTTGGTCATGGCTGCGAGCGGAGCGCTCCGGGGCGGCCGCAGGGAGCTGCGGAGGGAGCAGAGCGCGCGCGGGAGCGGGGGGCTCCGGGGCGCCAACGGGGAGGCGGAAAAGCAGCGCCAGGGAGGCCCGATGCTCCTGCAAAGCTCCCTTTGATAACGGCTCCTTGAGTGTGATAACGGCTCCTGGAAGCCTTTATCACGCTCTTATTAATAATACTCTTTGCTATTAATGCTATTTTTAACATGTGAGAGATATCTAGAACTTTTGCCTGTGAAAAAAATAGTTGAAGGATTAAAAAAGAAATGTTTAAGATGAAGTTGGAAGGAGGGGGAGGTTGGAGGCCGGGGCGCCGCGGGGTCAGCCGGGGCCGGCGGCGAGCGCGGGTATTTCTGGATGGCGCCGTGTGCCGGGCAGGGCGGCAGCGCCGGCTCTTCCCACCTGTGCCCAAAACCTCCCGGGAGCCTGGGAATATTCTCGGAATATTCTTGGAATATTCTTTGGAATATTTGGATTTTTTTTTTTTTTTTGGATGGAGACAAGTGCCGTTATTGCTGTTGGGTGACTTATAATGCCAACATTGTGACGATGGGGAAGATATATATATATATATATAAAAGTATTTATAAAAGTATATATATATATATATATATAAAAGTATATAAGAGTTTTCTATTCTATATACGTGTAATGTTTCTAAGTAGCTGCTGGGTACAGCTGGGTTAATTTGCCAGGCTTAGCTGCAGGAAATGTTGTGATCAGTTATTTGCAACCAAGCCTGGGCTGGCATTTAAACAAGAGGCACCCCGGGGCAGCAGCGTTTCCAGCCAGAAGCAAAACAAAAACAACCAAAGAAAAAGCGAAAGGAACAAACCAAAAAGTCCCCTGGGAGGCTTGGGAGCCCCCAGGGCCAGGCTTAGGGGATGGGCTTGGGCCAGGAGCAGGGGGCACGAGGGGCCCCGTGTCACCCCTGTGGCTGTACAAGCCTGGCAGGCCGAGGGCAGCAGGCAGCAAATATATATACACAGGAATATATATATATGAATATTAATGAATATGAATATATATTAATATATATATATATATTCGTGTGTGTGTGTGTGTATATATATATATATATATACAGACATGTATATGTACACATATATATGAATAAATAAGATTTTTCTTGGAAAACCGCCCTGGAATCCCCGACCATGGACCCTCCTCCCTGCGGACCGGGCGGGGGGCTGCGGACACGGTAAGGTCCCGGCAGGGCACGGGGGATCCCCGGGGGGGTCGGGGGGATCCCTGGAGGTCAGGGGGATCCCCGGGGGGGTCAGGGAGATCCCCGGGGGGGTCAGGGGATCCCGTGCCCCTCCACTCGGAGGTGCCGCCTCCCGCAGCCCCCCCGGCTCCGCGGCGGCCGAAAACCGAGTGTTTATTAAAGACACCCCCAGCCCCGCTCGGCTCCCAGCGCGGCTCCCAGCGCGGTTCCCAGCGCGGCTCCGCTCCCGCTCGCGCTCCCGCCGTTTCCCGCCGGCCCGAGGCGCCCCCGCCGCTCACCCACCTGGCGCTGCTGCCGCGGGTCGCGCCCGGCCCGGCCCGGCCCGGCCCGGCCCGC
>JAVCKT010020634.1:0-12997 GCA_032273925.1 Rhynchotus rufescens | reverse complement strand
AATATGTACAGCAGTAATTAAAAAACATCAAACAAAAGAAGTCTATCTCTGAGACAGAGAACAACTTCTAACCCTGCTCAAGCTTTGTCTTGTCATAGGCATGACAATAATAATTAAAGTAAATTAGCTTAATTAGCCTTGGGCTGAAGGGATACTGCATTGATAGTCAGAAGGAAGGTAAGAAGAAATGGTGATGTGACATGGCTCCTGTATTCATTTTCTGATTCTAATTCATGTTTCTGCTGAACTTCAAGGTCACTTCTAGCTATGATTCTTCAATGGTGTTCAACAGGGATAAGACAGGCATAATATATTGGTCTGTGCTAAAATAATCGCCTGTACGTGTCACCTTTTTGGTTGGTACCTCTCCTAAAATAAAAAAAAAACCCTTACATAAATAATAATCTGGAAAAGAATAGCAAGTGCCTTGTTGTAGTTTCACTGAGAAAGGCTATTTCTCACTTCCATACTTCAAAAATTATGTATGTTTATGCTTATGCATCAAGAATTCCTCAGTGTAAATCAGGGTGAGCTGCCAGAATTAAATGTTGAATGTACCATACAGAATGCAAGATATCCTGGGGTTTGAAGAAGTGGAGGAATCAGCAGGTGATCAGATGGCTGTGTATCTGCCAAGTCAATGCAGAGGCCAACCTGCTGACTCTTGTACATATAAAAGCATTAATAAGTTGGAAATCATATTACATCTCAGCAGGATACCTGCCAGATTATGTTGGGAAGAATATAGACAGTTCTGATATCAGATTTGGAAGGGCAGAAAGGGACTAGGAAAGAGTCATAAAAATGAGATATAGACCAAGAAAGCACATATTTAAAATTCTTCCTCTTATTTAACAAAGACCAAGATGTGGCTTAGAATCGTGAAAGAAATGAGCATTTTACTGCAGATCAAAAAGTGTAATAAAATAAAAATGGATGAATCTAAAGCCAGAGAAATTTAAACTAGAAATAAGGCAAAATTAATTAAAAATATAATATCTTATTAAAAAGCAAGTACATTTTCATCACTTGGAGTCCTGAAAGATTAAATTATATTCTGTAGTTCAGCCTAAAGTTACTTGCTTAATGTTCTTGTCATTGGGTGCAAATGTAGAGGCTCTTCAGAAATTCAGACTATATAGTCAGAGTGTTCCATCTCTCCTTAAAGTAAATGACTTAAAGATTTTTGAAGACTTCAGGTTAAAGCCCAGATTCTGCCTGGGCACTTTCTTCTGATCACTGGGACAAAACAGAATGAATGCGAAGAAATTGCAACATAGATTTTCATTATGTAGGTTCTAAATTGCACACACAAAATATCTATATAGTTAATTACATACGGATCAGAATTATTCTATATATGGAAAGAATCCATTCTCTAAAGTACCCTAAAATAAGCACCTGGAGACAGAACCTTACATTACAAGACTAAATGCTGTTTTTGGACCACATAACATGTATTCTGTTACTACCATGCACTTCTCTGAATTACTGTATTCCCAGGCAGAATAAATGCTATGGGTGCAACATGCGGGATGAACAGTGTTCACTGATAAAATAACAGCAATTTACTATCCCTATATATGTAAGAAGAACATTAAGTACCACATGCATTTTCTTATAATGTCTCAAACCAAGCAGCCAAATGAAATACAATGAATGCTTCTTACTGAGAACCATCTTCTTAAAACTACTGTTTATTCAAGCTTAAGGTGTGAGAAATCTTACCTGTAAGCAAATAGCCAGGTTAACTCTACAACCGAGCGATGTGCTGACAGCCCGTGGATGGAGCCCAAGGTCTTTAAATAATTTGGAAAATGACTGAGTAAGAGCTATTCGGGGTCGTTCTTCAGCCACTACTACACATGTCCGTACACGTGAAAGGTCCAGTCCCCTTGCCTAAAAAGAAGTTAAAATGTAACAAAGGCCACAAAAGGGGTAGAATTAAAGTTAAAAAAAAAAAAAAGAAAAAAAAGAGTAGTAAGTAGTAAGACTTAGGTCTAGGAATTATGACTCAAAGAGGAGCAGAGGCTGAGCTGCCAGGATAATTTCAACCTTTTCTGAAAGCCAGATGGCCAGGTGATAGTCTAATATCTGAGAAGAGCAGACATATTCACTTGGCACTTCCACGCTAGCATTTAAACCAAAATGGGAATGCTAATTCTGCAGGGAAGAAATGCCATTTCCCAAAAACACTTTGGAGCTCCAGTGAATAACGGTAAACAAGAAGCATTAACTAGCCTTGGAAAAAATGATTTGCAAACAATTAAGTGAGGGTGGTAAGGGCTGGAGACAACACAAACGTCAGTAGCTCGAGCTCTCATTCATTTCAGTAGCATACTGGAAATTCCAGATTTCGGAAATATAATTTGCTGTCTGGCTTTTAATAGTGGTAGTGGTAAAATTAACTAGATACACACAGAGACACACACACAAACAGTGAGGACAACCCCATTAAAGAAACCCAGTACTTCTGAGTACATGATTATTTAACTGTATGGACCAAAAAAACGTATCAAATAACAAGGAAATTCATAAAATTCAATGGAAAATATACAACTCCTCAGGCCTTTTTGCACTTGTACACGTGCGTTTTGCAACATTGGCCTACCAACACAGACTGCAACACAGATCAGAAAGCCTGGGTAAATAAAAGCCTTTCCTTGATGTTTAGAAACACCTTGTGATTGGAAAGAGAATGTGATTTGAAAGAGCAGAGCCTGTGGCAAAGCCCCTGCCCGCTGCTGCTTTCCACATCCGCGCAGGGTCACTCACCTTCAGCGACTCTGTTTGCGAGCCGAGGCCCTTAGTACAAAGCTCCATGACCGAATAGGAGCAAAAAGTGTCTCTCACTTTGTACTGACTCACGGCCAGGAGCCACAGAGCAGGATTGGTCTCCAGTTCTGAGGGAGGAATCAAAATAGACTGGTGTCCTGAATAAACGCTGCAAAGATACACAAGACTTGTTAACAAGTGCTAAATGCTTCTCTGGATGCACGCAGGGATGCTAGCATCCAAAGTTTATCAAATCACTGAATGAGCCTTAGCAATGCAAGTGCTCTACAGCTGCAAGAGTTTAACATTAGGGGGAAAATTCTGCTTTTTGTTACACTGTCAGAATCTATAAGGAATCAACAGGAATGAAAGCAGAGCAGGGTCCTAAAATGCTGATTTACTCCAAAAGCCAATGGACTTAGCGCTGTTAGAACCATTCAGAAGAGAACAAAATAGCTGGGTTATTAATTCTGTTAATAAATGGTATCATAATATCAACAAAAATCATGTGTTGCTGACAAATAATTAAGATTGAGCAATTACCATTTAAGATACCTTGATTAAAAGAGTGCTTGATTACTTAGAATGGAAATAACTCTCTCCTGCTGAGGCGAGCAGGAAGTTTGCAATCATTTTGAAGGAAGTAAATCTGGCCCCAATTTAACAATAAATGTGGCTTTATATTTTTTCTGTGAAAGTTTTATGAACTTTTAAAAAGCAAGCATCCAACATCTCTTGTTTATTGGATATCAAGGGAGCACAAGTACTGAGAGAAGACAGTTATTAGGATCCCTGAAGGAATGAGTTCTGTCAAAACTAATTGCTAAGGTACCAGTGATTCTCCCAAAACGAATAAAAATATTCCCAAGTTGATGTTTTTATTTCCTCTGGGCCCTATGCTGATCAGTCATACCCAACAGGCAGATTTACCACCACTTTTACAGTTCCCCTCACATTTTAATCAGTGATTTGTAGATCTTTCATATCAGAACAGTCATAACATAAAACCCCCAAATCATAGAAGTTCTGAAAAAGGACCATAAAGCCCCAGAGATTTACGACGCACGTGAGAGAAATCCATTTGTGACTTGAAAAATTAAAATGCCAGCTTGGTAAAATAAAGCTGACACTTTCAAATCTGAGTGCCCGAGGTAAGACACCAAATGAAATTTGATTTTCAGGAATATTAGCATCTCCATAACACCTGACATTAGGGAGCCCTGCGGTTCCTGAGGATGAGCTGCTGGCCCAGCTCCTGTCCTTGATGTGTGAGCTCTGGATCAGGATGCATTCAGAAGTGGTACCATTTCCAACACTGTGTTTGACCTGGATGCCTTTACACGGCATAAAAGCTCTACAAATCCAGCTGCAATGGCTGTTAATAATCCAAACAGCTTCGGACACTGCTGGAGTATGAGTCAGAGCATGTCACGGAATAAATATGAACTGTATTTGATATAATTTCATTTATCATGCACTAAAATCTTTGACTGCTTGTCCACCTTTACTCCACTCTTGAAGATTCATGAGCAGTGACTTGCCACGAAGAGACGTGTTCTCAGACACGGTCAAAACAGCAGCGATAGTACAGGACGGTCAAACGAAGCATTTTGCTTTTATGCTGCTTTTATGGGATCAGAATACAGTGTAACTGAACCCTGAGCAAGTGCTCGTGACAAAGATGCTGGCAACGCTACCAAAGCCTGGAAGGAGCTTGCCCTGAGCTCGGCTGACAGATCAAACCCAGCTAGGGAGCAGCAACAGATTCTACTATAAATACTGCTCGACTCTTTCTTTCCTTGCCAATCCTATGAAGTTTTTCGGGGAAGGCCAAAAGGTTTTAGGGCTAGGGCTCCACAAACAACTGAGGTGTGTAATTGGGTTGGCAAACAAATAATACTTCTGAATTCCCCCCCTGCCCCTCCCCAAACCCTTCTAGGTGCTGCAATCGCTATCAGGGGAGAAATCTGCACATTAAGAAGGGCTGCCAGCAGTGCAAACATGGGAGAATTATTAGATTGATCTGAACCACATTAAGCTCCTGTAAGTGCCTCTTATGCAGCTCAGCAAAACATTCCAAAATAAAAACAAAATCAAGCAAACACACATTACCTCTGTCCTCTGACTTATCACTAGGAAATAGTCCGAAATGGTGGAAAGTTTGGGAATACAAATTCACACCAAATCAAAATCTTTCCCCCTTAGCAACACCAATCCGTAGGGTGAAGTGTCTCCCCTCCTTGATCCAAGTTATATTGGACAAATAAGAAACATATTTTTGTTCCCTCTCAGACTCTCAACAACAACAACAACACAGCATGAAGGCACCTGCATTTGGCTGCTTCTTGAGACTGCAAGAACCATTTTCATAAGCAGACTAGATAACCACGTGCTCAGACTACAGAAACCTCTTTTATTAGGCAGAAGAAAATTAAGAGTTTGAAATCGCCTTTTCTGAGGGCAGAAATACAGGAGAGCTCAGAACTAAAATTCAGTGCAGCAGAAAGTATCTTATAGGATGGGAACTTTCTGTGGGGCAGAATCTCAGACATGTGCTGTTCTTGTCATATCAAAAACAGTACCATGCTTGGAGATAGGAAGACCAGCCCAGGCCTTGCCTACCTAGGGTGGTCTAATGAGCCACATACATCATCTGATTTGCAAGAGCAGCCTGGGGAGCTCAGAGACACCCCAGCTCTGCAGCTGAGCTGCTTTCTGCAGCATCTGGCCACCTTGCTGCCAGCCATCGCTTGGCTCCCCTCCCTGAACACATCTCAGAAATACAGTGCCGGCTTTCTCAAATCATCACAAGCAACAAAATGTTCCTGGTCACGTCTCCTTGCAAATTCAGATGCTGTCCTTCCATATTAACCCCAGAGAAGCTGAACATCACCAATGTTTTGAAGAGAAATGCTCCCTTGTACGCTCAAATGCTCAGTCAGTTTGCTCAAAGCATTTGAGAGGTTAGAGGGTGTCTGCTTAAGGTGGACACCACCAGTCAAGCAAAGCCCTTGAATAGGCTGCAGTTGAGGAAGGTTCTTTAGAGGGTCTTGGCATGAACCTTTCCCACCATGCATTCCAGCACTGCCCAATGAGGGGTAGAGACGTTGGAGACTTTTCTTTGTTAATTCTGAAACAGCAGCAAGGAATGAATGGACTTTTTTCATTTTACCTTCTTGAAACAAGGCAGTCATCCAGAGGCAGCTAAGCCACTATCCTTCTCATACTAGAAACAACAAAACTGTGGTGAATGTTGTGACTATGGGGAGCACAGAGAGGACATTAAGATATTCATTTTGGGAGTAGTAGTTCCAAGCACTAACTGTCAAAGGAAATAATTCTGCGTGTTAAGAGTGAATCCTGGCAATTTAAATAGAAATTGTGGAAGCTAAAATTACCATTCTGAAATGGAAATGCCATTTGAGGCATTGGAATCTATACAAAAATCAAGCTTTAGTTACTTAAATATTGGGAACTAAAGCAAGGACCTTTCTTTCCCTGCTGCAGAAATCTGTTGCCACCAAAAGCAACAGATGCAATCTCTTGATGGAACAGTCTTACAACAGAAGACCCACCTCACAGTTCACAGAACGGATGGGTCTGGACACCTGTTTATCAGTCTCCAACATTTCTACAAAATGCAAAAGGAGCAAGCAAAGAAAAGGAGCTGACAAAAAAAGGCTGGACTAGATGATCTCTTGAGGTCCCTTCCAACCTCAACCATTCTGTGATTCTATAGAGCACCGTGGCACCATCTTGTCAAAATGACAGATGCAGAGTAAGATGAAGTGGTAGCTGAGGTGGGAGATCAACCTGTAGAAATAACCTCTTTACTTAGGGGACTGCAAAGTCATTTTGGGGAAAAAAAAAGTATTCAGAACCAACCTTTGTTTTGAATAGGCCAGAGCACTTCATGGGTTAGGGTGGATAGAGCCATATAAGAGCCACACAATTATTGGAAAGCCTTGTCCATCTTCACTGGGGCAGGGATGTGCAAGAATACTGCAGTTTAATGCAGGAGGATGAATTCTGGAGTCACGATGCCATCTGATCCCAACTCCAGGGCCACCGATGGGCATGCTGCCTCGGCAGCCTGGCCAGGGATGCCTGGCAGTGCATCTCAGCAATTAGCTGATCCACTGAATCAGAGATTTACCCCATGTTGTGCCGGGGAAGATGAACAATAAAGTCCGAGGCTTTGTTACAGTTCCAGAAATTTCAGCAGGGTAATTAATGTGGACAAATGGCAACTTCAATTTGGAATTGTATTTTGGCAGACTAATGACATGCTGTTGCCCTTGGCTCCTTGTTGCCATTCTCAGTTGATACCAGCTGCTTTTCCACCTAAATGCAGGAAGCAGGTAGGCACTGCTCAAACTTCTCAGAGCATTTCTTCTCTGCATTTCTGCAGATGCTGGACATTAGGTGATGAGCACCTGATATTTGTATTTGGCATTTGGTAGCTGACATGCACATAAAAAGTAGACCTATTTAAAGCCTGTAAAGAGCCTCAGAATCCTGAGGGAGCCAACATATGTGAGCAGAAGCCTTCATATCCACCCGGATCAGAGGCTGCAGGAAGGACTGTGCAGGCCACAGAGAAGTTGTTTGGGCAAACATCTAATCTAGGCTTCTTCAGGCTTGAGCTGTTCTTTGATACCAATTCCAAGAACACCCTGCTGGAGAATGCAGCCAGTTTGGAGACTTGGCAATCTCCTTTTTTTTGTTTTTAATAGCATGTATTGCTTTGCAAGGTTTATCATCTTTATTATTTCATACCTTCTGTGACACAAAATAATAAATTAATAACAAAATACTTTGCAAAATTATGCAATCTGTCCCAGACTTACTAAAGAAGGGGCTGGCTCCAGAGGCAGCTCTGAGTTCACAGATGCTGCTTTCTGGGGCACAGAGGAGGAGTGGGATGGCACAACAGCTAAGCTACAACAGGGGTAACTGCTTAGCACTTTCCTTGTGCCTCTTTTAGTCTTGTTAGTAAAGGACAGCGTGGAAAAATAATTTATTGGAAGATTTCCCTGCTTGTCATTTTAACCGCACCAGGCACAGGAGGTCGTTTTCCCTTCCTTTTGTCCTCTTCAAGTGAAGAATTCCTATTTAACCTTCAAAATTCAAAACTTTATCAAAACTTGGAAGATCTAGCTTTATTTCCATGTGCCTTTAGAAGCAGTAATTTAGTTAGTAGGAGTGATGACAGACAATGATAACTTGACAGAAAGTAAATCCCTCTGAGGTAGAATCTGGGCTCTAAAACAACAGAATCACAGACTGGTTGAGGCTGGAAGGGGCCTCTGGACATCATCCAGTCCAGCTTCCTACTGCAGCAGGGACAATTCTTCCCAAAATTTTGAGAAGTATTATTGTATTCTCAACTATAAAGACTTAAATGCAAAGTTACAAGGTTTTAAGTTGCAGGGAACAAGCATCTAGTAACCTTGCAATATATTTTAGGCCATTAAAAAACATATCAAACATCATTCACTCTAAAGCAGCAACGAAATAGAAGTTAAATTTGTAAGTGGAAGTAATGAAGCTCTGTCTGATGGCAACTTTCTCTATATGACAGTCGCTATTGAAGCAGGCTGCAATTTCACTGGTTTTACTGGAACAGGAAATCCATGGCAAAGCAGAGATGGACACGGTGGCTCATGAGGTTGGGATGTGCCTGTCCTGATCTTTTCATCCCCGCTTTTTCCCTTTCAAAATCACATAAATCACATCCATTAGGAGCCACAGAAAAGCTCAGGTCTTGCTCGCTCACCTTCTCCCACACATTCACTACCTTATTGCAGTGGACACAGTCTTCCCTCGCAAAACGTTGACTACTAGCAGCCCTGAGAAGGACATGAGGGCAACACTACTATTTGTTGCACACGTTAAGAGCAAACACAAGTTTCTACGAGAGGAAGGAAGAGCTGTGGACAACACAAAAGTCTTGCTTTCTGGACATGCCAACATTTCATCTGCATTCTGCTGATCTATAATGATGCTTGGATGCCCCAGGTCCCCTGATTTCCAATACCGAAATAAGCTCCTCAGCTGAACTCTCCCCTCCTGCTTTGACAATCTCCTCCCGGGGTTAAGTTGCTGAATGCACCATGATAGATTCAACATGGCCAGTGACTCTGGCCCCACAGCCAAACTAAGGCCTAAAAGTACCAAAACTAGGACACACTGCAGCACATTTCTCTGCAAGAGGAAAGTCAGTTGACTTAAAGGTATCAACATTTTAAAAGTTTACCTTAAATAGAGACCCTCACCATTTATGAAATGTTTTCTGAGGTTTTTTTGTAGCCCAATATTTCTATTTTGCATTAGAGATAACACACTCAAATACTGCAGTTTTACAAAGTAATTTCTAATCACTATGTAAAATTTGAAGTAATACTAGTTTCAATAAAACAACAAATATTGGTCAAGAATGAATAGGGTAATGCTGATAATTTTGGCGGGGCATTTTGCACTTAACATATATTTTAAAGAATAAAGACATTAAAATACTTTTAAATAGCACTTGTTGAGAACATATTGTTGAAGTTAAAAAATGCTTTCATGGAGAATTAGTAAATTGGCATGAAGTTTATATAGAGTTATACTTTTTTTTATTGCCTTGGGTTATCTTAATTTGAGCAACTAAAGGCAGCATACTGCTAATACGGAAGAGTTTCATTGCACTATGCAAAATTTTGTGGCACTGCAACTCTAACATGCCTCAGTAAAAATACGCTTGCTGACTATTCCCATAGCTCTTCCCCTTCACATCAGCATTAAAAAAAAAAAAGAAAGAAGGGGGAAAAAAAATCAATGCAACCACTTTCAGTGCTGAACTGTAACATCCCTGGAGTGCAGATTGAGAGAACTGCTACGTTTCTAGCTTCCTATTAATAAAACATGGCTCATACACATTTCACTATTTTCTGCTAGTAGCTTTACTATTGCCATTCAAGCATCTTTCCATAACAAAACCCAATGTTATGCCTCTCCAAAAAAGAAACCACATCCACTAATACGGACATCCTCAATATTCACTCATGTTTTCAGATCAGAGAATGAAAAAGACAGGATTTTCTTAAGGAAGGGTATCATCTTCACCAGACAGAACGGGGCAGCCCCAGCAGAGAGGCCACCAGGCAGCCCCAGCTCGGTGCCCAGTCCCAGTGCTGCTCTGCACTGCAGCAAGCCCTAAGCACCCGAGGCCGTGCCCTGTGCAGGCAAAGTGCATCCTCTGTACAGCTTTGGGCAGTTTCAGTCGCTTGTGTTGGTCCCAGGGGCATTCTCTGCTTTCCCCATCCCTTTAGCACTCGCATCATCCTGCTTTTTGTTTGATCCAACATCGTATTTTCAAGGGCCGAGGAGAAACCTCACCTGCAGAGGCACCAGAGGACAAAGCCGAGGCCGCAGTAGGGGTCCAAGCAGATAGCAACTTCTCGGGAGGGATAGAGCTCGCACTGCAGCTTAATAGAACGGCAAAAGGCACTAGTGGCTGCGTGAGACATCTGAAAGACAACAGTAAAGTCATTAAAATGATCGACGAGGCCCCGCAGACGGCTCATTCCCCAACTGCGCCGGGTTTTTAAATCAGTTACTGGATAAAGAAAACAAATAAATATTGACTTTGTGCTCCGTGGAAGCATGCATGCAATTTATACCTAGGCAAACACGGCTTTCCTTCAAGAGATCATCTAAATAAGCTTGAAAGGGGAGGCAAGAGAGAGGGAATGTTTGAAGTGCACTAGTTTCGTGAGCGGCTCACACGGGAGCTCCAAGCGGGATGCCAACCTAACGATGAGCTAAATGTGTGGGAAGGAAAGGGAACGGATAGCTGTAGAATCTGAATGTACTTTGAAGCATTCTATTACATCAATAATATATTTCCAATACACTTCTCTTAATACAATAAAGAAATATTTTTTCCTGGGAAATCATGAAGTGTCTTTACACTGGCCGCCTCCTAATTGAGAAACAAAGCTTCTAAATCTTGATCTAAAGCTCTCAGAGACAAAAACACAGAAAGAAAAAACAAAACAGTTGCTGGAGAAGTAATTTTTCAGATATCTTTCTAGCTATTTAATTTTTGTTACTGACAGCTCCTGAATGCAGCTGTGAGCAGGTTTCCCACAAACTTCCATGTTTTCCCACAAACTTCCAGGCTTAGAAGTTCTAACTATAGTGGGAACCAACTTACACCTTTTAATATTTGTCTTCTCTGTCAATAACAAGAAAGATATTTGTGTTAGGGAGACAGCCTGGGCAAGGTTTAGCTCACCTAAGCTCTGATCTCTGCAGCTTAGTCATTGCATTGCCTGACAGGCCATCTCAGTCAGTGAAGGGGAGCAGGAACCTGGAAATTTCTCCAATCCTAAGTAAAGTGGGGGATTAAAACTCTCAAAGTCACTTCTTTTTTTCTCCATAACTGACTCTGGACATATTCCAAGTGCTGTACCAAGACCATCCCAAACCAGGTGTCCATACTGTGAACATCTGCAGCTTGAAGTGATTAATCTTACTTTCACTGAAAGACCAGTTCTTCACACAGGATTAAACTGAAGTCTCCATGACAAAAACTAGTGTTATTGTGTGAAGTTTTACACCATACAGGGTCCAAGCCAGAGAAAATATTGGGAATAAACATAAGGAACATAACATTCCAAAATGGCAACAACACATTTTTCAACTTTTCAGATACCACTAAAGAATGTTTATGCATTTTCCTTAATTTATCACCACTGCATTATCATATGCCTTAAAAATTCTGATGATCTTCTTATAATTAATTAATCACTAGCAATGATCTAGCACATGAATCATATTTATAAAAACCTGCTGAGTTACTGATCTAGAGACTTTGTGAGCCTGATATCTGAACATAATTAAGCGTCTCACGAGATTTATCTGCATTTCACATTAAGCAAATGTTCTTCACCTTTACCTGGCTTTGTCTGTCTTTGAAGCTGTCCAGATACCGACTTGGCATAGCTGGAAGTCATTCCTGCAAATCTCAGGAGGAGGGATTCAGATTTGATTAAAAATGAATGACTGCATCTAAACCAATTTAGATATTGCCAATATTGCCAATTTAGAGGCAATAAAGGCATATATGATAATCCGTACGTTCCCCAAATGGATGATTCAAATAAGTCAGATGAATTATACTGTAAAAGATTCTGTTTCTCCCTGATGATTATAGAAGAGTCTAGTGACCAATCCACATTTGTAGACTTCGCTGCTATCTAAGATTAGCTGAAATGAATCTTCCAGGAGTATCTGACACGTAACCATCAACCAGCTCAGCCCCTTAACTGCAAGTGAACCTCAGGCATGTCACTCTGTGCTTCACATCCTTAACTGGGAACTGGGGATATCTGATGCATTCCTTATTTTCAAGGTATGTCGACAGCTTTTGAAAACAGGTGGGTATGCTAGAGACTATGAGCTAGAGACTATGAGCTTTTTAGCACAAGCTACAAGTGTGACACTTCAGCAAAAAAGGCTCAAGTAATTGTAATCGGTGGACATACAGTAGATTATGGAAGTAACACATAAAAGAAAGTAATTTTGTCTCTGCCTACAGGTTGGTAAAAACAAAACTGGAGTAATACATATGCCAGCAGCGAGAAAAAAACACCTTCAAAATATTACGGCTGAAGGATTGAAAAAAATGACAGAAGAGAGAGATCTACACAGCTTTAGATGCCAGTGCTTGTCATGCAAATCCATAAATGATTTTTTTTGTTTCCTCTAGTATTGTAGCAGGTGAATATATCAGCAATGTCTCTGGTCCCTGAACCACATGCAGAGAATATTGAAATCCAACAGCCAGCAGCTGAATTGCAGTAAAAAAGAAACAAAGAACAGGTCGGCTGACCAGCCCTGTAACCAGTGATTGCAAAGGGGGTGACTGAATCTGATTTCCTTCCTATTAAGGAAAAAACAGATATTTCTGTTGAAGAATGCTTGGGGCTGTATACAGGGTTATCAGCCAAAGTTTTTATTCTGAAAAGAAGGTACTAAACTCACTGCACACAGTACAACTGTCAGCACAGAAGAGCTAATTTAATGTTAATTGAACTGAATAACGACCACTAGGGAGGAAGCCATTCAATTTCTATTATCAAAATCAATAGAAATCACAAATAAGGAGCAATCTGCCACCGAAGAGTGATAGCAGGAATACTTAACAGAGTGCCTACCTTTACCCCTGCTA